>CM053411.1:3132271-3182580 GCA_028644305.1 Xerus rutilus
AAAAAAAAAACACTGAACTGAAACTAGGGATAGAAGGAACTTACCTCAATATCACAGAAGCTATATACAAAAAAAACCCCCAAGCTGCCGGGCACGTTGGCATACACCTGTAATCCCAGCACTTTGGGAGGCTGAGACAGGAGGATCGCGAGTTCTAAGCCAGCCTCAGCAACTGCGAGGCGCTAAGCAACTCAGTGAGACCCTATCTCTAAATAAAACACAAAATAGGGCTGGTGATGTGGCTCAGTGGTCGAGTACCCCTGAATTCAATCCTTGGTACCAAAACCAAACAAACAAACAAACAAACAAAAAACCCAAGCCAACCTCATAGTAGATGGGGAGAAAATGAAAGCATTTCCTTTAAAATCTGAACAAGACAAGGATGTCCACTTTGATCACTCCTATTTAACAGAGTACTAGAAATTCTAGTCAGAGCAATCAGCCAAGGGAAAAGAATAAAAAGAAAAATTAGGAAGAAGTAAAATTACCACTGTTTGCAGGTGATATGATCCTCTATGTAGAAGACCCAAAAAGCCCTACAAAAAGACTTCTAAAGCTAATAAACAAATTCAGTAAAGTGGCAGGTACAAATTAACATACAGAAATCAACAGCTTTCCTATACACCAACAATGAATCAGCTGAGAAAGAAATCAGGAAAATAATCTCATTCACAGTGGCCTTAAAAAAACAAAATACCTAGGAATAAATCTAAACCTGGAGATGAAAAGACTTCTACAATGAAAACTATCATTGAAAAATGAAACTGAAGAAGACCTCAGAAGAAAGACCTTCCAGGTTCATGGGTAGGCAGAATTAATATTGTTAAAATGGCCATACTACCAAAAATAATAAAAAGACTCAATGCAATCCCCATCAAAATACTAGTTTTCTTCACAGAACTAGAAAAAAAGTCCTAAAATTAAGTTGGAAGAATAAGAGACAGAATAGCCAAAGCAATTCTAAATGAAAAAAGCAATGCTAGAGGAATTAAAATACCTGACTTCAGATTATTTTACAGAGCTATTGTGACACAAACTGCATGGAACTGTCATTAGAACATCCACAGACCAGTGGTGCAGACTAGAGGACAAACCCACACACAACCACGTGGTCCCTGACAAGGGTGCCAAACACACACTGGAGAGAAGATTTTTTTTTTAAACAAAGGGTACTGGGAAAACTGGTTATCCACATGTGGAAGAATGAGGCTAGATCATTATCACTCACTCACCTTGCACGTAAGACAACATAAAATACATCAAGGACCTAGGAATTAGACTAGAAACCATGCAATTCCAGGAAAAAATGTAGGGTCAGCAGTGACATGCAGGCACAGGCAACAACTTCTCAATAGGACCCCTAAAGCTCAGGAGATAGTGCTGAGTTAATACATGGGATGGCATCCAATTAAAAAGTTTCTGCATGTCAAAAGAAACAACTAAAAAGTGGAGAACCTACAGAATGGGAGAAAAATCTTTGCTAGCTGCTCTTTTTTTTAAATATTTTTTTTAGTTGTAGATGGACACAATGTCTTTATTTTATTGCTTTGTATGTGGTGCTGAGGATTGAACCCAGGGCCTCACGCATGCAAGGCAAGCGCTCTACCACTGAGCTACAATCCCAGCCCCTGCTAGCTGCTCTTCTGATAGAGGATTAATAGTCAGACTATACAAAGAACTCAAAAAATTTAACACCCCCCAAAATAACCCAATTAATAAATGAGCAAATGAACTAACAGACACTTCTCAAAAGAAGAAATACAATGGCCAAGAAAAATATGAAGAAATGTTCAAAATCATTAGCAATTAGGGAAATGCAAATCCAAACTGCACTGAAATTTGATCTCACTCCAGTTAGAATGGCAGCCATCAGGAATACAAATGATAAGGGGGCTGGGGATACAGCTCAGTTGGTAGAGTGCTTGCCTCACATGCACAAGGCCTTGGGTTCAATTGCCAGCGCGCGCGAGCACACACACATGCGCACACACACACACACACAAAACACAATAAATGCTGGAAAGGATGTGGAGAAATAGGAACGCTTCTACACTGTTGATGGGATTGTAAATTAGTACAACCACTATAGAATCCAGCATGCAGGTTCCTCAAAATACTAGGAACAAAACTGAAGAAGACCTTAGAGGATGGAAAGACCTCCCGTGCTCTTGGATAGGCAGAATCAATATCATCAAAATGGCCATACTACCCAAAGCACTAGACAGATTCAATACGATTCCAATTAAAATCCCAACATTTTTCTTTATAGAAACAGGAAAAGCAATCATGAGATTCATTTGGAAAAATAAGAGACCCAGAATAGCCAAAATAGAATAGCAAGAAGAGCAAAGCAGGAGGCCTCACAATACCAAGCTACAATAACAAAAACAGCATGGTATTGGCACCAAAATAGACATGTAGACCAATGGTACAGAATAGAAGACACAGAGACAAACCCACATAAATACAGTTATCTCACACTAGACAAAGGTGCCAAAAATAATACACTGGAGAAAAAAGACAGCCTCTTCAACAAATGGTTCTGGGAAAACTGGAAATCCATATGCAGCAAAATGAAACTAAACCCCTATCTCTCACCATGCACAAAACTCAACTCAAAGTGGATCAAGGACCTAGGAATTAGACCAGAGACCCTATGCCTAATTGAGGAGAAAGTAGGCCCAAATCTTCATCATGTTGGATTAGGCCCCAACTTCCTTACCAAGACTCCTAAAGTTCAAGAAATAAAAGCAAGAATTAATAAATGGGATGGGTTCAAATTAAAAAGCTTCAGCCGGGCGCGGTGGCTCACGCTTGTAATCCCAGCACTTAGGGAGGCTGAGACAGGAGAATCGCGAGTTCAAAGCCAGCCTCAGCAATGGTGAGGCACTAAGCAACTCAGTGAGACCCTGTCTCTACATAAAACACAAAATAGGGCTGGGGATGTGGCTCAGGGGTGGAGTGCCCCTGAGTTCAATCCCTGGTACCAAAAAAAAAAAAAAAAAATTAAAAAGCTTCTTCTCAGCAAAATAAACAATCAATGAGTAACTTTATGTATGACTGCATGTATGTTGTGATTCTATATCACTTACAACCAGAAAAATGAAATGTTATCCTCTTAAAAAAAAAAAACACCTGCAAAAAGCTTTAAAAAAAAATCAATCAATGAGGTGGAGAGAGAGCCTACATTCTGGGAACAAATTTTTGTCACATGCACATCAGACAGAGTACTGATCTCCAGGATATATAAAGAACTCAAAAACTTAACACCAAAAACCCTAACAACCCAATGAATAAATGGGCTAAGAAGCTAAATAGACACTTCTCAGAAGAAGATACAATCAATCAACAAATATATGAAAAAATGTTCAACATCTCTAATAATTAGAGAAATGCAAATCAAAACTACTCTAAGATTTCATCTCACTCCAGTCAGAATGGCAATTATCAAAAATACAAACAACAAGTATTGGCAAGGATGTGGAGGAAAAGGCACACTCACACACTGCTGGTGGGACTACAAATTGGTGCAACCAATCTGGAAAGCAGTATGGAGATTCCTTAGAAAACTTGGAATGGAACCACCATTTGACCCAGCCATCCCACTCCTCAGTCTATACCCAAAAGACTTAAAAACAGCATACTACAGTGACACAGCCACTTCAATGTTTACAGCAGCACAATTTACAATAGCTAAACTGTGGAAGCAACCTAGACGCCCTTCAATAGATGAAGAAACTGTGGTATCCATACACAATGGAATATTATTCAGCATTAAAAGAGAATAAAATGATGGCATTTGCACGTAAATGGAGAACATCATGCTAAGCAAAGTAAGCCAATCCCAAAAAACCAAAGGCTGAATGTTCTCTCTGATAAGTGGATGCTGATCCATATTGTGGAAGGGGCCTGGGAAGAATGGAGAAACTTTGGTCAAAGGGAAAGGAAAGGAAGGGACAGGACATGGGGGCAGGAAAGATGGTGGAATGCGATGGACAACAATGCCTTAGGTTCATGTATGACTGCACACATGGTGTGACTCTATACTGTGTACAACCACAGCAATGAAAAGTTGTGCTCCATTTGTGTACAATGAATCAAAATGCATTCTGCTGTCATGTATACCTAATCAGAATAAATAAATTAAAAACAAACAAATGAGGGGTAGATCCATCCAAAAAAAAAAATACTGGGAACAGAGCACTATAGGACCCAGCTATACCATATCTCAATATGTATTCTAAAGAATTAAAGTCTTTATACTACAGTGATACATGCATGTTTATACAGCACAGTTTAGAACAGCCAAACTATGAAACCTGTCTAGGTGTCGCTCAATGGATGAATGGATAAAGAAAATGTAGTATATATACACAATGGAGCTTTATTCAGCCATAAATAAAAATGAAATTATGTAATTTGTAGGCAAATGGATGGAACTTGAGAAGATTATATTAAGCAACAGAAGACCAATCAGTGAAGGGTAGTGTGTTTTCTCTCATATGAGGAAACTAGAGAGGAAAAAAAAAAATAAAGGTGCATGGGATTTCGTGAAAAGTGAAGGGAGATCAGTAAAGAAAAGGAACCAGGGGAAGGAGAAGGAAGGGAAAGGGGGACATACTAGGGAATAATACTGACCAAATTATATTGTTATATTATGTGCATATATGAATATGTAACAACGAATCCCACCATTATGTACAACTATAGGGGCTGGGGCTATAGCTCAGTTGGTAGAGTGCTTGCCTAGCATGCACAGAGCCCTGGGTTCAATCTTGAGCACCACACACACACACCAAAAAAAAAAAAAATGCAACTACAATGTACCAATAAAAAAATAAGAAAAATGAAAGACTTATAGCCTTTGCCTAGGAGAGAGAGTATGGATAAAAAGGAAAGAAACATGTTCAATAAGCTTAGTCAGGCATTGACATATGGTAGAGCTTTGAGAAGCTGAAGGAAGTCACGTGCTGAAGTTACATCATGAAAATCAGGAAGGATGTGAAGGTGCTCAAGAGTCACTCAAGACTCCACATCCAGCAAAACTACCCTTTAAAAAGGAAGGCACAACAAACACATTTTCATATAAATAAAGTAGAGAATTTCTGCCAGCAAACCCATGCTATGATAATACAGCTGGGCGCAGTGGCGCACACCTGTAATCCTAGCACTCTGGGAGGCTGAGACAGGAGAATTGCAAGTTCAAAGCCAGCCTCAGCAACTCAGTGAGACCCTGTCTCTACATAAAACACAAAATAGGGCTGGGGATGTGGCTCAGTGGTCGAGTGCCCCTGAGTTCAATCCCCAGTACCAAAAAAAAAAAAAAAAAAGAAAGAAAGAAATAATAAAGACCCTTAGGACAAGGCTCTTAGCTCATGTGTCATATGTTATGAAGAAGAAATAATAAATACGTGGGTAAATATAAAAGAATATATACATGTTTTCTTTTCTATTTAAAGAAAAAATATAATAGTGCACTGTTAGTTTCAGTTCCTGTTTTGCACAGACCTGATAAGCATCAATTTCAGTTACCAAAGTTTAAATAACCACAGTCCCTCAAAGCAAAATGAGATGCCATTTCATAGCCACTAAAAGAGAACATAAAAAAGATGGACAATAAAAAATGTTGGCAAGGATGTAGACAAACTGTAACCCTCACACATTACTAACAGGAATGTAGAATAACACAGCAGCTTTGGAAACAGCTTGCCATTTTCTCAAAATGTCAGACACCACATCATCATGGCCATCAATTTCACTTCTAGGTGTACAGCCAGGACAAAGGAAAATGTGTGTGCATGCATGCACACATGCAGTCGCCATATTTTAAGGATGCACTTAAAGAATGTCTTAAAGCTCACAAACACTGAAACCACCAAACATAAAACATGGAGGAATAAGGAAAAGAACTACAGTAGACTTTTTCTGAAACTCTAAAACCCAGAAGACATGCCAATGACATGTGAAGTGTTTAAAAACATTGTCGACCAAGAATTCTATACCTAGCAAAAAAACTGTTAAAAAAAAAAAGTGAAACAAAGACTTATTCAGACAAACAAAAATTTTGCAGCTTCATTCCCAGCACAGCTGCACTACAAGAAACAGGACATTCATCAGGCAAAGGGAACAGCAGACCAGACAGAACTGTTGAAGAAGGAGAGACGGGAATGGGCAGGGAGAGAGAGACTAAGCCAGGACTTTGTTTTTGTTGATTTCTCTTAAGAAATAAACAGCCATTCACTGGCAATGGGGCCACAAAAACCCATGGAGCTGTGAGGTTTGCAAAGCACGTGCCAGCAGGAGAACTGCAGCCTGAAGGTGAGACTTGAACAGAGAACACTCACACATCTGTGAATGAAGAGGGAATATTTTCCTCCACCCACTTCAAATCTTCATCCTGTAGAAATAAATATTTATATTTAGCATTTGCTTAATATCACCTCAAAGAACTTTTTAGAATATATGTTTAAGTATTTAAGTTCCAATCCATGATATTCTTGTATTTGCTATCCATGTCCCAAGAAGTTGGTACATATGCCATACAGAAATTATGATAGTGTTTTCATAAGCAGGCAAATAAAATGCCAATTTCAGGTTTTTTCCCTTTTTGGTTTTAGTCAGATGCATTGATGTTGTATTTTGTCCTGAGAAATCATAACAGAACAGAGTTGATATATAAAATAGAAAACAGCAAGAACATTGATTTGCACTGTTTTGTTTTTGTTTTTGATTTTGTTTCTCTGCACTTTTATGCTCCCTAATTTGTTGAAGTTCTTATGCATTAGCTAGGTGCTGCGGTGCACATCCGTAATCCCAGCAATTTGAGAGGATGAGACAGGAGGATCTCAAGTTTGAGGCCAGCCTCAGAAACACAGTGAGACCCTCAGCAACTTAGTGAGACCCTGTCTCAAAATAAAAAGGGAGCCAGGTGCGGTGGCACATGCCTGTAATTCCATCACTTTGGGAGGCTGAGACAGGAGGATCATGAGTTCAAAGCCAGCCTCAGCAACGGTGAGGCGCTAAGCAACTCAGTGAGACCCTGTCTCTACATAAAACAAAATAGGGCTGGGGATATGGCTCAGTGGTCGAGTGCCCCTGCATTCAACACTCAGTACCAAAATAAATAAATAAATAAATAAAAGTAGAAAATAAAAAGGCCTGGGGATGTAGCTTCTGGTAAAGCACCTCTGGGTTAGAGCCCAGTACTCCTCCACAAAAAAAGTTCTGATGAGTTAATAATTTTTCAACAGAAAAGGGTGATGAGCCAAATAATCTACCTTAGCCAAGGCTAAGCGTCACTGCAATGCTCACACCCCTGAAGAGACGAGAAAAGCAGGCCAGCTGGGGTAGCTACAGTTTCCTTTCCCAACGGGAACTTGCTCATAATCATTTCAGAGAGAAGAGAAAAGCATAAGGTACACTGAATATTTTCCTTTTATAATGTGAAATAAAATTTTTTCTCTATTGTCTACCTAGCTACACAGAGTGCTCTAGTTCCAGTATGAACTACACTTTGCTTACCAACAAAGAGACGATAAGCCAGGGTTAATAGGAACCCTGTTCTCTGAGTGGGTCTCAAGTAGAAACAGACCAATGAGAGGAAGGCCCCCAATCTCTGATCAAGACCCGACTGCCCTTCATTTAGAGAAACGAAAAACTGTTTTCTTAACACATTTGCAAAAACTTTTCTTTCTTTTTTTTGGGTACTTGGGATTGAACCCAGTAGCCACTCTCCCTTTTAATTTTTATTTTGAGACAGAGTCTCACTAAGTTGCCCAAGCTGGCCTCAAACTTATGATCCTTCTGCCTCAGCCTCCCAACTTGCTGGGATTAGAGGTGTGCACCACCAGGACTGGCTATGTTTGCAAATCATGAATTTTAAAATACACTGAGATACATCACTAAAATAGAACTAAGAAATTGACATTGTGATACAGGTTGAGTATTCCAAAATGGTTAAGACCAGAAGTGTTTCAGACTTCAGACTTTTCAGATTTTGTACTATTTGCACATGCATAATGAGATAGCTTAGGGATGGGACCCAAGTCCAACCACAAAATTCATTCATGATCAGTATGTACTTCATACACACAGCCCTGAAGTAATTTCATACAAGGTTTGTCAACAATTCTGAACATGAGATGAAATTTCATGGTGTGGACCTCTCCCTCTGTCTCACAGTGGCTTTGGAGTGCTCTGGATTCTGGATGTTTGGCTTACTGACGCTCAATCTGGAGTTCTAACACCAGACAAAGTGAACTGTAGTACTTTTTGAACGCTTACTTAAATTGTCATGAAACTACTCAAAGAACACATTTTTAAAGGATTATTACCAAATATATAAATTAAAGAATTTATTAAATCCATCAGAGAACATTTTTGTAAATCACCTGTCCTGTTAGAACTTATATGCATACACACTTTTTTACATAGTATTACTCATAGCAGATATAATTCTACGACAGCAGAGTATAAAACCAACAACAGGCATTTCCATTTTCCTTTATCTTCAAACTCATCACTTTTATACGCAAAATATCCCCATTCTATATCATACCTTTTTATTCAAACTTCCATAGTTCATTTAAAACAAAATCTATTGATTTTGGTAACTGTGGACAACACAAAGTTCTTTTCCCAACAGATAACACATTAAAATGGATTCAAGAATCAGTGTAATATGCTGAAAAGTCCACACAAGCTATAGTTACAAATAGCTTCTCAATCTTTATTGCACATAATCAGTCACTCATGGAATCTTGTCAGAAAGCATATTCAGAACTGCAGGTCTGGGACAGGCCTGAGATTCTGCATTTCTAATAGCCCCAGGTGATGTCATGGGGCTAGCCCAAGGACAGCATTTTTGAGAAGAATCTCTAACAGAGATATTATAGTTATGGAACTGAAGTAGTATTGCCATATGGTAACTGTTACATAAAAAACCATGGTTGAAACTGTTCTGAGAATCAATGAATAGCACACTCGTACAGATACTAAAGTATTAAAGACTGAGTTTCTATTAAATACATACTATACTCACAAAATTATCGGAAGTAGCAGGTTTAGCTGTTCCATTGGAAACAGTTTTTGAGGCTCTTAATTTTATTCCTTCAGCTGTGAAGAGAAACATTATAGATATATGTAAATTATAAAATATTTTCCTTTATTACTTCACATTTAATAATCCATTAAGGAAAAGGATTTTTTTCCTAAAGGAGAGTTAATAATGGAAACTCTGGACAGAGTGCTAGCTTTACTATGCCATTTGAAGATGCAGGAAAGAGGTATGGAAAAAGTTAACAGTTTTTTAAAATTGATTTAATAATTGTATATATTAATGGGTGGCTGGGACATTTTAATACATGTGTACCATGTATTATGATCAGTCAGGGTGATAAGCATACCCATGCCCTCAGTCATCATTTCTTTGTGCTGACACATGGGAGTCCTCTCTCAGCTACTGTGAAACATAGAGCAACTGTGGCCAACTGAGGTCCCATCAGAACTTCCTCCACCTGCCTGTACTTTGTACCTGTTAACCAGCCTGTCCACTCCCTCTCCACCCCCTCCAGCCTCTGGCAACCTCAGCCCAGTCTCCAGCTCTGCAAGACCAGTGTTCCTAGCTCCCTCCTGTGAGTGAGGCCTTGTGGTACGGTGTGCATCTTTGCCCTGGAGGATTTCACTTCACAGTGTCCTCCAGGCCCGGGTTTCAACAACTATTCATCAGAACAACCTGACTTTCAAGTTCCTAGTTTGAAACCTAGCTTTAGAGTTCAAACGAGCACACACACACATTTCCTCAGTTTCAATTCATTTCAGTTTAAGGACTTTGAAGTCTATAGGCTTTGCAGCATCGTATTCAAGAATAAAACACACATCTGGGTATTTTTTACTTTGCTGATAAATTGTTGGAATGTGCTTATGGTAGAAATAAGAAGAAAAAGATTTTGTTCATATCTGACCTAGGCTCTTCTTTATGTCAGCAGCTTCAGTGTGGCAAAGCTCAAAAGCTTGGATCCTTCACTAAACTGCCTCACTTGGAATCTGGCACTTCTATGTAACCTTGGGTAAAGCAACGACTTGGTGTTCCCAACTCTAAAAGGGGAATTACAGTCTCTCGTAGAATTCTGGGGAGCATTAAGCAACTTAACACATAAAAAGTACCTGACACAAAAATACTTACCTATGCCCAGTAAGCATTCACATTTATTATAATAGTTTACAAATATTTGCTTCTCCATAAACTAGGACAACTGGTATATTATCAGTGTAAGATGACATAATGAACTAAGAAGTAGTTCTGGAATCTAAAAATGCTTCCATGGGGCACTGAACACTCCAGCATTTCTCTAAGAGGTATAATATGCTAATCCCTAAAAACTTAAGTACAATTATATAGCAATACACAAATTTTAAGTGTACAGGCTAAAGAGGTTTGACAAACACATACTTGTGTAACTACCCTCGCAATCAAGACACAGAACACTTCCCACATCACAGGTTATATTCCTTTCCAGTCAATCCTATCCCATCCGAAGCAACCCTGTTCTGAGATGATCACGTGGCTTGTTCTGCCTCTCCTAGAATTTCATATACAGAACTACCATCTGTATTCTTTCGGATTTGGGTACTGGCGTGCAACATGAAGTGCTTAGACTCACTCCTGTTGTAGAAGATTGGTTGCTTTCTGTTACCGGATAGTATTGAATTTCCTAGTTCATTCACCTGCTGATGCACATCTGTGTTATTTCCAGTTTGGGACTACGAGGAATAAGTGGCTGCGAACAGTCCCGTCCTCCTGTGGCCGCCTGGTTCACTTCCACTTGGAGTGGAAGGGCGGGACTGCCTGACAGCTCCAAGTTAGGCCATTTGAGAAACCCTGGGACTGGGACTGCTTCTGAAGCGTTCCTCCTGCCTCTTCAGTAGCACAGGAGACACCCCGCTGCCTGGCCGGCCTCTCCAGCAGATCCCGCTGTGGGCGTTGTTTTCAGCCCTCTACGGGAGGTGTGGTGGCATCTTATTATGGCACCAGCTGCGTTCCCCTGATGACGAGGATGTGGAGCACCTGTTCCTGTGCTCACTGCTACTGCCATCTTCTTTGGTGAAATGTCCATTCAAGTCTCCGGTCCCCGTTTACAATGTGGTTTTCCTTTACCGATTTGCAGGAGTTCTTACATTATGGATGTTAAGTCTTCTCAGATACATTTATTGAGAATATTTTATCCCACACTATGGGTAGCTTTTTATTAAGTTTCTATTGATGAGCATAAAATTTTAATTTCAATGAAGCTTACTGATTTAAAAAATTTTTACGTTTACTGTTTTTTGTGTACTAAGAAATGACCTCATCCAAGGTCATGAAGACAGCTCCTGTTTTTATCTGGAAGAGTTATAATTTAAGGTTGTACCCTTAGGTCTGTGATCCACCTTGAATTAATTATGGTGAGATGTGTGCTAGCAATCTAGGTGACTTTCCCATGTTCCAACAGTTGTTCCAGCACCTTCTGTGGAAAAGACTACCCCACCTCATAAAAGCCCTAGTGCCTTTGTCCAGTCAACTGACCACGTGTGTGGGCTTACGTCTATCACTGGTCTCTTTCATTTAATGAGTTTTCAAGGTGTATCTATGTCGTAACTCAGGAAGGTTTAAGCTCCTCCAGGTCTTCTGCTTTTCCATATGCATTTTAAAATAAGCTTCACTTTGGTGTCTTTTTTTGTCAGCTAGCATTACGACTCAGATTGCCCCGAACCTACTCCTTAGTTTGGGGAACTGAGTTTAATATTGAGAGTTCCAATTCATAGATGTTAGATCTCCGTATTTCCTTACTCTAAAATTTCTTTCTGCATTATTTTGTAGTCTTCATTGCAGAGATTCTTTACATTTTTTCAATAAACCTTGTTCCTAAATATTTTACCTTTGAAGGTATTGAAAGATCTCCAATTTAACTTTCCTGCTTTCAGTTAGTATGTAGGAAACAACTGATAAGGCTGTTGTCACTTGCTGGTTCTACTCTACCTTTACACAGACACTCTAGGGTTTTCTGTATGTACAAGCTCGTCACCTGCAAATAAGAAGTGTCAACACTTCTCCCATGCTGGTCTTTCCGGCTCTCGGGGGTGCCACCTGCCTGGCCCCTGCACTAGGGGGCCTCCACACCACCCCGAGCCACTGTGCTGAGGGAACACTCTTGTACTTGGCCAGCTTGGGAGGAAAGCACTTGCTCTTCCACCAGGGAGCATGACTGCAGCTGAACAATCTTGTTGTGCCATTCCAAAATTCATTTGTTGAGTTGGTTTTTATAAATCTGCTAGTTAGATACTTATGTCCTTTTTCTTTCTTTTCTGGTGCTGGGGATTGAACCCAGAGGCACTTTACCACTGAGCCACCCCCTGGCTCCTTTTATTTATCACTTTTAAATTTTGAGACAGGGTCTCTCTAAATTGCCAAGGCCAGCCTTGAACTTGGCGATCCTCCTGCCTTACCTCCCGAGGAGCTGAGATTACAGGTGAGCGCCACTGTTCCTGGCTTCTTTCTTCTAATATGATGAACTACACTAAGTGATTTCCAAAATGTTAAAGCAGACTAACAACCCTGGGATAAAATCCATTAATGATGATTGCCTTTCCATACTTTGCTGGATTTTATTCATTAATACTTTTTTTAAAAAATATTTTTAGCTGTAGATGGACACGATATCTTTATTTTTGGATGTGGTGCTGAGAATCAAACCCAGTGCCTCACACATGCTAGGCAAGCGCTCTACCACTGAGCTACAACCCCAGCCTTCATTAATACTTTTAAAAGAATTTTAACGTCTCCATTTAATGATATTGGTCTGTAATTGTTATTCTTGTGATATCTTTGTTAGATTTTGGCATCTCACTTGTGCTGGCTTTATAGAACGAATTGTAAAGTATTCTCATCTCCTCCAGATCCTAGAGTTTGGATAGGACTGAAATATTTCTTCCTCAATGAAATATCTGAAGATTCACTAGAGAAGTCACGTGGACCTGGTACTTATAGGAAAATTTTAAATTCCAAGTCAAATTTCTTTAATAGATAAAGGGCTATTCAGACTCAGTAGCACAAGTTTAGAACTAAGGTCAGGGTAGTTTATTGTATTTTCTGAAGGACTTTTGTCTTTGCCCACGGTGCCCACTGACCATCACGGAGCTATCTATGACACCGCCCCGACTACTGCAGAGTCCTACCGCTCCCAACCCTCGAAGTCTACCTTCCCACAATGGTATTTACTGTCCTCCTCCCTTGTTTAGACTAGCTGGCAGGAAATTCCATTTCTACTAAGCCCCTTGAAGATGGTGCTGGCTCTGTTGATTTTCTCTGCTTTCCATTTCATGATATAGGTGCTTAACCTCCTAATTCTAGGTTTAATTTTCCCTTTTTTTTAACTCTTAAGACACACAAATCACTAATTTTACATATTTTCTTTTTTTAAATTTGTTGTTGATGGATCTTCATTTTTATTCATTCATTATTTGTATGTGGTGCTGAGGATCGAACCCAAGGCCTCACGCACACTAGGCAAGCGCTCTGCCACTGAGCTGCAGCCCCAGCCCCACACGCTTTTTTTTTTTTTTTCAAATTTTTTTTTAGTTGTAGATGGACACAATATCTTTATTTTATTGCTTTGTATGTGGTGCTGAGGATCGAACCCAGGGCCTCACGCATGTGAGGCAAGCGCTCCACAGCTGAGCTGCAGCCCCAGCCCCCGTTTCTTTTCTTAATAGTAACTGCCATTAAAGCTATATGTTTTCCTCTAGGTACTGTGGTAGTCCCACAAAGTTGATATGCAGTGTTTTTATCATTTAATATGAAACATTTTATACCATCCCTTCTACTTTCTTCTATTCATTACTTACTCAGGAGTGTGCTACCAACTTCCAAAGTCTGATTCTTTTTAGGTGTCTACTGTCATTAGTGTCTGATTTAATTCCCTGCAGTCAGTTCACTCTCTGCATGACTGCAATGTTTGGATTTTTTGTTTTTGTGGTGCTGGGGATTGAACCCAGGCCCTGATATGATAGGCAGGTGCTCTCCTGCTGAGTTAAACCACCAGAACTTTCGGAACTATTTTCAAGACTTTTAAAATCCACATATATGGTCTATCTTGTTTAATGTGGACTTGAACAAGCCATTAAGGTTGATGACTTTGTAGCTTTCTTCAACTCATGTATATCATGACTGAAATGTCCACTTGCATTATTAGTGACTGAAAAACGAATGTTTAAATAGTTAATTATGACTGGATTTGTCCATGCAGCTTTAAAATATGTGAAGTAAAATTTGATAGCACTGTTATTAGGTGTACGTACATTTAGGATTATTATAGCTTCTTGGTAAATTCAACATTTTATCATTAAGAAATGATACTTTTAAACTTTTATTTATTTAGGTACTGGGGACTGAACCCAGGGTTGCTAAGCTACATCCTCAGTACTTTTTTGAGACAGGGCCTCACTAAATTGCTGAGGAGGACCTCACTAAGCTGCCGCTGATGGCCTCAAACTTGCAATCCTCCTGTTTTGGCCTCCTGCGTCACTGAGATTACAGGGGTGCACCACCGTGTCTGGCTGAAAAGATGCTTTTTAAAATCCTGGTAATTCTGCCTTGAAGTTTACTTCATCAAAACACAACCATACTGACTTTCTTATACTTAGTGTTTTCATGGTATCTTTTTCTGTCCTTTACTTTCAATCATGTGTCATTTTTAAAGCATCCCTTATGGACATCATATAAGCTGAGTTTTATATTTTTTTAAAGAACAGTTTAACAATCCCTGAACCTGAACATTCAGGGTTAGGGTTAGGGTTAGACCTGCATTTAATGCAATTATTAAAATACTTAGAGCCGGGTGCGATGGCGCAAGCCTGTAATCCCAGCACTGAGGGGGGCTGAGACAGGAGAATCATGAGTTCAAAGCCAGCCTCAGCAATGGCGAGGCGCTAAGCAACTCAGTGAGACCCTGTCTCTACATAAAACACAAAATAGGGCTGGGGATGTGGCTCAGTGGTCGAGTGCCCCTGAGTTCCATCCCCGGTACCAAATAAAAAATAAAAAATAAAATAAATAAAATAAAAGATTTGTATCGACCATATTATAATTTGCTTTATGTTGGTCCCTTCTGTCTTTCCCTTCCTATCTCTTTTTGTGTTTTAACATTGTTCTCTATCTCTTCTGCTGGCTTTTTAATATGCTTTTTAACTGGATGCTCCAAAGATTCCAAAATGTTTCACATTTACCGCAATCTACTCTGAATATAGAAACTGTAACATGCCTCTGATTTCATTACACCATGCCTGCTCTATGTGCTGCCGTCACAATTTTACTTCCATATACCCTACAAACCCCATGATCTACCCTCACTATTTTTGCTACAAAAGGCCAACTGCATTTTCCTTCTGTTTATTTTATAGCTGGATTTCAAATTGATAGTATTTCTCTTCAATCTAAAGAATTTCCTTTAGCACTTTTCTTAGGCTAGATCTGCTAATGACCAATTCTTAGAGCTTTAATTTGCCTGAAAATACCCTTATTTCACTTTCATTTTTGAGAAATATTTTTGTGGATACAGAATTCCTGGTCGGCAAATTTTTTCATTTAACTACTTTAAAAATGTCATTCCACTGTCTTCAAGACTTCCAGTCTGCTGTCCCTGGTCTCTTGGGTCTAATGCACCTTCTTCCATTGGCTTCATTTAAAAGTTCTGTCTTGGTTTTCAGTAGTCTGACTCTGAGGTCTGAGCACTGATCCACGAACTGATGTTACTAATCAATTCTGGAAATCATTTGGCCAATATTTTTCAAGTATTTTCATCCTCACCCCTCTTCCTCTGGAGCTCAGTTATACATATGCAGTATGTTTAATAAGGCCACAGGTCACTGAAGTCACATTCATTTCTAGCTGTTCATCTCTAATCTTTGGTTTATAAAATGTCTCTTGATCTGTCTCCAAAGGTTCACTCTTTCATTCTGTGCATCGAATCCGCTGTCCATTAGTGCAAGCCAATGCATTCACGCCACACATTCGCGTTCCAGCTGTAGAGCTGCTCGTCCTCGCTTCTCCTCTCGCTGCCTTTGTCTTTCTCCCAGTTTCCGTCTCTCTGAAGAACATCCTGCGGAGCGCTAACTTGTAGCGACCTCTCCTGATTTCATTAGGGTGGCTTTCCTTCAGCCCTGCTTTAGTTCTAGGTGAATCCCAAGGGTCCTGGAGCGTGGCCTGTTCAGGGGTTTCGAGGAAGCCCAAGGTGTTGGCTAAAGCCCTTTACCTGCTGAGACTCGCTTTCTGAAAGCCACAGTGGGCAGCCCCTCATCTCCCCAGGCAAATGGCCTTCGTCTCTGGT
The DNA here is from genome assembly GCA_028644305.1 of Xerus rutilus. Taxonomy (NCBI): domain Eukaryota; kingdom Metazoa; phylum Chordata; class Mammalia; order Rodentia; family Sciuridae; genus Xerus; species Xerus rutilus. The sequence continues at coordinate 3,148,633 of CM053411.1, forward strand.
GTCCTGGAGTCTTGCTCAGCACAGGTCCAGTTCAGGCATCAGTGGAGGCTTAAAGATGTGTGTTTCGCGTCCCCGTGGTGGCTCTCTCCTTCACGCGTTCTCCTCGCGGTCTCCAGGCGTTCGCACAGCCCTACACTCCACTCTCCACCCCCCGAGCTCCAGTACTGCAGCGCCTCCCAGATGCCATGCGCTCAGGACAGGGCTCTGTCAAGGGAACTCTGAAGAGTGCCGCTGCCTTCTTTGAGCAGGCCTTAACCCGGGCTTCTGTTCTGGATCTTGTTGCTCTCCAGTGCTTTCAAGTGCGTGTTGTTTTCAGCATTTCGTCTAGAGTTGATAATATTTACATATCGTCAACACAAAGGTCTGTCCAATACAGTTCACCCCACCATCACCGGAAGCTGGAACTTCAATGCACTGAATTTTAATACCTTAATGGTGAATAAGCTTTTCAGGTTTCTGAACTTCTTTCTTAACAAAAAGATCAAAAAAAAAAAATGAAAGAATTAGTTGCAGGTGAGAGTAAGATGAGAAGAGGTAAAGGCAGGGGAACACTGGAGGCGCTGACTGTGCTACAATGTTTGTTGCCTGCACTGACAGTACATTTTCAAAGAATTTTAGACAATGAGAGAATCAAAACAAATTATAAAAAAGAATGTTAGTAATAAGAGAAATCAGAGTAAGAGGAAAGCAAGATGGAACAGATAAAATTACTCTCAGCATCTGAATTATATACTGATACTGCCTTATCAAATGCCTAATTAGAGTATTATGGTGAAATAAACCAAATTACACAATGTGATAAAAAAAAAATCAGCCGGGTGCGGTCGCGCAAGCCTGTAATCCCAGCACTTAGGGAGGCTGAGACAGGAGAATCACGAGTTCAAAGCCAGCCTCAGCAACGGCGAGGCACTAAGCAACTCAGTGAGACCCTGTCTCTACATAAAACACAAAATAGGGCTGGGGATGTGGCTCAGTGGTCGAGTGTCCCTGAGTTTAAAAAAAAAAAAAGGAAATCAAGAGAAAGAATGAAAATGGTAATGGTACTAAAAGCATAATTAGAATGCTTTGGACATAACTGGGAAATTATAGGTGTGCATGCTTTTTAAAGAGCAAGAAGAGATAATCCACAGAATCTCAGTCATCATGTAAGACAAGCACCACTCCAGCCCTGAGCACAACAGATCCAGATCACGACCTGAGAACCACATGCCTACTTTAAGAGCAAATAAGAAACGAAAGCTCAAACTACATCGACAATCCCCAAAATTCAATCACTGACTTTTCTTTTTGTGAGTGCCTACCATAATAAAGGTTCCTTAGATAATGTTTTACAAATATTTTATAGGAGAATTTGAAATGATGCCTGTGGCTGTGCATGGCATCAGGTAAGGATCTGATCTGCTATGGTAAGTACTTAGGTCACTTAAGAGAAAACACATCACTCACTTAAATTTTCAGATGTTACCATGAATTCTTCAACTTCATCATCAGAATCATCTATTAAGGGCATGAATGCGTATCTGTAAAAAAAAGAAGGGATAGTTTCACTAGTGTGAGTAAACCGTTCAATTTCTAGTTTATATCTAAAAGTCATTATATACAAAAACCTACATTTTAAAAGTTCCTTTAATAAAAAATTTAAAATTTAATTATTTTATTCTCAAGTCAGCAAGCATTACTGTGAAACCAAGCTGGTGAAAGCAGAAGTGAGTAAAATCTTTCTGCAAAGCAATTCTGCAGTCTGTACAATCTCTGTGCTCAGGCAAGGGTATGTCCTGCCGTATTTCTTTCTCCACGCTAGGTTTTCCTTCCTGCCCATGACGTTCTAGCCTGTACCCTAATGAAGAGAAAGTCTGACTGGTGAAAATAAAACCCGCTGATGAAGCCACACTTTCGTGGATCCAAACATCCTGCTGATTAATCATTAACCCATCCTGCTGGGTTACTCAAGGCCTCCTTCCTCCAAGACCTTTTGGCACTATCTATCAAAGTTCCATCTGCCTTTCATTCCACGAGCACAAGTCTATTATCCAGGGCAGATGTCCAACAGCATTTAGAGAGTACTGTTGATAACAGCAAGAGCCTAGAAACAAACTGTCTAATATAAACTTCTGTATTCACATTGTGGAATGCCATAGAGCTTTTAAAAATAATGTGGTGAGCTGGGCATAATGGCACACACTTGTAATCCCAGTGGCTTGGGAGGCCGAGCCAGCCTCAGCAACTCAGCGAGACCCTAAGCAACTTAGTGAGACCCTGTTTCAAAAATAAAAAGGGGTGGGGATATGGCTTGGTGGTGAAGCACCTCTGATTTCAATCCCCAGTACCAAAATTTTTTTAAAAGTGGTGGATCTATAAATGACAACATAGACAGACTCATCTTATACAGGAAGGTACGAAACAGTGCCATGTATGTACAACTACCATTTTTAAAAGGGGAAGAAAAACACACGTGCTTTTTTATTATTTTCCTTGAAGCATAGACAAGAAATATAGCAGTGCTTTCCTCAGTTTCAGGGTGAGGCCGGAAGGTGGCTTCCTTCCCATGGCTATAGCCTAAGGCATGAGTTTCTGAACGTGGCACTCAAGCCCTGCACCACTGTGGTCCCACCTTTCCTTTCCATAATACCAAGTACAGGTGGAGCATCCCAAATCCAAAAATGTCCCGAGCATCACGTCAGTGCTCCAAAAAGCTTCAGATTTTAGAGCATTTTGGATTTCAGATATTCAGGTTAGGGATGCTCAACCAGTAAAGCCTATGCAAATATTTAATAATTGAAAAAATATCCAAAATCTGAAACACTTCTGTCCCAAGCATGTTGGATAAGAGACACTCAGCCTTCCATCTGGGGCTGTCGCTCAGTGGTAGAGCATTTGCCTAGCACACATGAGGACCTGAGTTCAAGCCCCAGCACGATGTTAAAAAAAAAAACAGAGGGAGTCAGAGATACTCAACTTCACTTCTGACAAGCTGCCTGATTGCCTTCCCACTACCCAGAAGATGCACATTCTTCCCCAGCTCAGTCCTCCACCATCCACTCCTTGCCCACAGGTACGCCAGCAGGCCTCCTCCGGGGTCTTCCTCGGCCCTCTCCCCCTGGATTGGTTCACACAGCTCTTATTTCACTTCTCACACTGGCCATGCTTGTCCCCCTACCTGACTATATACTGCTTAAAAGCAAAGACGACCTCCCAGTTTCTCAAAGTGCTTTTAACTCTAGAACGTGGTCAACAAACTCCGTATGCTAGGTACCTCTGGTTATTTGCTGATGGTCTCCACAAAAACATTATTACAATAAGGATAAGTGAGAAAAGGAAGCTCCAAAAGGCCTCATCCACCCAGAGTTCCATCCAATCCTACAATAAGAGCAATTCAAACATGAGAAGTTAATTTTCTGATAAACTTATATAGATTTCCCATCCAAACAATGCACAATGACAAGTACTAATGACATCTCTCCAACAATAAGTCTCCCAAATAAACAAGTGCCTATTTTTTTAAGCAACCTATACTGTTTGAAATGTTTCTAAAGGGCTACTTACTCTTACAAACATGTCTATCCATAAAATTTTAGGGTAAACAGAAAGATTTAGAAAACAAAAAATGCTAAAATACACTCAGAACTTTGAGTACAAAATACTAAGCTGAGCGGAGGAAGAGAGAGAATTTCCAGAAGGGTCCGAATTCTTCTTTCCTTAAGCTAGCACAGCTCCGGACTTGAGGGGGCGCTTCATGATTATTCATGCAGAACTAGAGACTAGCTCGGAATCTCAAGAGACCCCTAAAAGAGGGTCGTTCCCACTGCAATTCTGAGAAAGGCACTGTCTTCCACCAGATAACTGAGGAGGAGCAGCCCCTGAAGGCACACACCGAGCACACGGTCATGGACACACACCAGGCTTAAGGACTCAGGCCCACCAAGGCGCAGAACTCTGGGCTGGCATGTAACTCAGTGTAGAGCGTGGGCTTAGCACACGCAGGGTCCTGGGTTCAATCCCCAGCACCAAAGAAAGATAAAAGCCCACCCAACTTCATGGTATGTAAGGAGAAAAGGTTTTCCTGTCTTTTTATTTATTACTTTTTGTGCTTGGATTGAACCCAGGCAAACACTACCACTGAGCTACAGCTACAGCCTTTTCCTATTATTTTAAACTACACAGGAAGGGAATTCTTTTTCGAAATATATAAAAAGTTTAGAAAAAAAGTACAATAGAAAAAGGAGATTTTAGGGGAAAACTTTTTTCGGATTCCTTTAAAAGGGGCAAAATTTTGATAATTCTACACAGTATAGTTCAAAGTAAAAGGAAACTTTCCATTAAAATCACCTCTATTTGTCAACAAACTAAATTCTTCAAAATTCCACAAAATAATATAATAAAAATCAATGGTTGTTTAGGAAGATTTACTTACTGATTGGCATTTTGCAATTCTAAATGTCTTGGTTGTCCACACCATAAACACTATAGAAGCTGAAACACACATTAAAAAAGTCAACTTTGGAAGAAGGAACATGCAATATTGAAATGCTTTATCAAAATAAGAAAAAGTCAATCACTTACTTACCCAGCACAGCAAATATGAGAGTATTCGTAAAATGCCTGTATAAGGAGAATTTCACTGTGTTCTTTCTTAGCCTCAGAGTCTTCATGGTTTGTGCCAAACTTATAAAAATGTGAGAACAGTTAAGGGAAAGCTAATGAATAGCTAAAACCCATAATAAGAATCTTGTACATTTCCAAAGTTAATACTGCTAAATACAGTTCCTAAAATTTGAAGCTAATAAAAACAGAAAATGTGATCGCAGCCAATACTACATAATCCTGACACATTACACAGAATTTGCTTTATAATCCAGCACTGTCTGACATGAATGAACAGACTTCAAGAGAAAGCCGCTGGCAAGGAGACCTGGTTCGTGCCCTTCTAAGCCAAGTGCCTGCAGCCCAAGAGGAAGCTGTACATGCCCAGACCCCGGGTCAGACACGCTATCGGTGGCCCCTGACTGTGTCATCTGGCTCAAGCTTGTCTGTTTGCTTCTTTCCTATTTTGTTCTTTTCTAGTCTATTCTCCTTTTATTTTCTGAATGACCATACTTAGGAAGTTAGGTCAACTACCAATTCCATTCTATAAATTAAAAAACAGTATGCAGAACAAATCAGAACTTCTGTAGGTGGAGACCTTCCTGGACACACTGCTGCAGAGGAGGGCTACTGCACAGGAAGACAAGGACTACAGATCTCTAAGAGTCACGAAGGTCAGGCAGAGGACAGCAAGGCCAGCGAGAAGGGACAGGAGTGGGTGTGGGACTGGACACTGACCCAGGCTTTCCTTGAGGTCAGCAGGTGGAGAAGGCCCTTCTGGAGAGTTCTGCTGGCTCAGGCTATGGGTCAAAGTTAGGGCAGCTGGGAAGGAGAAGGTTTAAAGTGTGGTCCAGACAGTATTTGGTGCAGACTGGCCAGTGCCAAGAGGCCAGGTAGGCATTCACGTCCTGTGTGGAGGGGGCTTCTTTGCAGTAGACTTTTTCCAGAACACAAGTGCCAGGGAATTCTTAACCTGGGCTCAGGTAACATCGCCTTTCTGAAGCAGAGATTCCAACCAGATCGCTGCTCTTGATCGCTGGTTACCTCTGCAACAAACCAACCAGCACTGCTTGGGAACCAAACACTGCCAGGGGCAGAGCTGAGCAACAGAAAGAAGCAGCAAGTTTTGCATTTATTTTAAAATTCTAAATTTTAGATTTTAATATTTTAATATTTTAAATTCTAAATATTTCATTAATCAAAAACTTAGTTTCATGTGAAAATTAGTTTGTAAAACTATAAAACTGCTTTCCAGTCTTCCTGAATGGTGAATAAGTGACAAAGAACGTGAATTTCTAAAGTGACACAACCCAGTCCATCAGACTTACAGCTTACACAAATGCTTTTATTCCTTAAACAACAGGATGAAAAAACCTGGCCTTGTTTAATCATTTGGAAATCTTTTCTAAAAGCCAGGGAATAAAAATACCCAAAGCAGACTGGAAGCTGCCTGAGCCCCCTCACTACCAACACCCTGCTATTCCGGGTACGGTTTAAATCATTCCTCCCAGAAAAGGAAGGCAGCAGGAGCACTGGGTTTGTCGCCAAAGTGACGCCCCAGCCTGCGCTAGGAAAGGATATCCACCAGCACAAGCCCGAGTCGAGCAGGGAGAGAGGCAGGCTGGCCAGAAGGACAAGGTCAGAATCGCTCGCCTGCAGCAAAACAGCAGAACACAACAGCAGAGAAAGCAAGCACATGAGAGAAGCGGGGCTTCCGAGACGCGCGAGCTCCCTCGCCCACCAGCCTAGGGCCCGGCCTTACAGGAGAAGCCACAGGGAGTTCCTCGGACTCAGCTCTGTACCTATCGAGTCCTGCTTCTCACTGGTCATCTGTGATCGTTGGGGACATATGCTGGTTTTGTACAGACAGCAGACTTTCCATCTTAGTAATGGAAATCACCCAACAGCAACCTGAAGGCAAACCTCCCAAGCTGACTGCGCAGAACTGGACACCAGATTTCCTTTCTCTCACCAGGACACACTGGCACCAAAGCAATTCTAATTTCTGGATTTCACCTGTGATCCTTCTCCTGGTACTGGGCATTGAACCCATGAGGACTCTTCCACTTACATCCCCAGATTTTTATTTTGGCAGGGCTTAAGACAGAGAATGAGGACGGGCCTCAATTAAGTGCCCAGGCTGGCCCAGAACTTGCGATGCTCCTGTCTCAGCCTCCCGAGTAGCGGGTACAGGAGTGTGCCCCGGAACCTAGGGGTTATTTTTTAAAGAGGCTCCTCAGACGCTGAGGGGGTCTGTAGGTGTAATTCAGGAGTCTAAACAGCCCCTAGAGTGCCAGGCTCCTAGGGCGGGGTGTGTTCTGTGAGGGGAGGTTGTACAGCTCTCACTGTATTTTCAAAGCCATTTCTGATCCCAGTACTCAAAATAGGTTAAGAACTCCTGCTCTGAAGAGTAGGGATAACAAATGAAAAGTCTGTAGTTGTTTTGTCAACCTGGAAGTATACCTAGAATTCACAAATAGGGCATTTGAAGGATAGACTGCCAGGCTTAGAAAACATCCCACAGGGGGCTGAGAAGCCATGGCAGAGCTGCCTTCGCCAGCACACCTGAGAGGGAGGCCTTCCCTGTAGAGCAGAGAAAGGCAAGTCAAGCCCTCTGGCCCTTCCTGTGAGAAACAGATGAGAAAATGAAAAGAATACAAAGGAAACAGTAAAAGGAAATTCAATGTCAAAAGATGGAAGTATTAAAGAGTGGAAACAAAAGAACATGGTCAAACATGAAACCCATGAACCAGGAAAGAGTGCCAACAGGGATGTAAGTGTGGAAGACACCGACGACGTCCAGGGTCCGCTCACCTGCACTCTGCTCTCAGCAGGTCACATTTCCTCTAGAATTCCTCCCATTCCCCCAGGATCACCACACAGGAAAAGAGTCGGGGATCCTCCACCCTCACCTGACTCAGGACCCAGGGGCACCCAGTGCCCGCCTACACAGGCCCTTGCTGCCACACGCCGCCGGAGCCGCTGCATGGCGGCCCTTCCCCAGCCCTGTCCCAGACAGGCCTCTGCTGCCCTCCTTCCTCAGAGGGTCCTAGCAGCCGCCCCCTCGCAGCTCCTCCCAGGATGTCTCTCCTGCTCCGGGGCACCCTGGCTCCTCGATCACGCCCTGCCTGCCACCGTCTCCTACCACACCCGGCTTCCCTTCTGATCCTGGCTCCACTCAGCCCTCTCCCTCTGCAGACGCGGCTGTGGCTTTCTTACTCAGTGCTGGGGTGCAGCTCGGGCTCCCGGCACTCTGGGCCGGCGCCCCACCACACAGCCGTGCAGCCCGGGGGCACTCCCACTGCCCACCACACCCCGGGCAGCTCAAACTCCTTCCTTCTAGCTGTCCTCCCATTTCACTGCTGGAGAACAGCAACACCCGCCGCGGGCCCAAGGAGACCGGGCCTCCGTGCCCTCCTCCTCTTTGCTGGCTCTCACGTCCCTAGTGGAAAGCTGCCTGGGACATTCAGCCACTGTCCTCTGTATTTTCATGCTTCCAACTACCCGTTCCCCTTGTTTCTCCAGAGAGCCAAGTGCTCCTGGTAAGCGCCACCTATCCTGCCAGTCTCAGTTTAAATGTCACCACCCCTGTGGAGGCTGCCTTGGTTTTCATGCCAGAATCAATTTCTCTTCTCCCTCTATTCACATAAAGCCACTCTAATAAGGCAAGTGCTATTGCTCTATTGTGCTAGTTACACATCTGTCCCCTTTAGGTTGTGAATTCTGAGTGCAGGGACAGTCGTCTTCACCATGTCTCGTCAGTACAAGGCACACAAAGCATTTAAACGCTGGCTGAATTAAATAGAAAATACAAAGACAGCCCTTATTTGGGGAGTTATTACTTCTTCACCTTCAACTAAACTTATACACTGAGATTACAATCTGTAATCATATTTCATTCTATCATTATTACAAATTAACAGGAATCTGATTTTAATGATACAACAACCTGTTTTAGAAGGACACAGTAAAGGATATGAACCACACAAAAATGGAGTCAATAACTGCTAAAATAATGTCACCCAAGACAACAGCTAAGTGGTTAGAGCCCTGGAAGATAAAAACAGGGAAGCCTGAATATAAGTATGATCACAGTGCAGCAATTATCACCTGACAAAGGAAAGCAATCCAGTTCATTTTATCAGTGTGCAATGTCACATAAAAGATCTTCTCTCTTAAGAGAACTGCTCCAGCATGTGGAAATTATCTGTTTGGCAATAACAAGTGTCCACTGGTCGCCAGCTCACTGGTAATACAATGTAAAGCCATCATGGGCTGGCACACAAAAGCGGAGTCCGGAGTCTCGCCCGAGCCAGCTTCCAGTCTCCTCCCTCACATCAACCCCCCGCCAGGACTGCTAATGAACCGGACTCCCGACTCTCCTGGCCAGCTGTGAAGGGACACAAGGAAGCAGAACAAGGAGGCCTGCACCAGAGGCACAGGCGGACGGAGTCCACCTCAACTGCTCACATTCACAACAGTCACCAAAATGTCATGTGGGTGTTTGAGCAAGTACAACGTATGTGCTCCATTTAAATGTGGAGTAGGTATCTTCTCTATTTTTCTTCCAGCAAAGAAAAGTTTCCTGTGAAATTATATAAATGTAAATGCAGAGTTTATTACTATGAAAAAATAAAAATGAATCTACTAAAAGAATAAAAGAGCAGATGTATTGAACAGATGTGGATGTATCACACACAGAAAGACAGAAAGAGAAGAGGCTTTGACATTCACCGGACAAATGTCCTGCGTTTGGGGTCAGATCATAGTATGTGAGAGAAGCTTCCAAGGTGACACACAACTCTCTGTGCACAATAATCTGATCTGTGCATCTAATTCAAAGGTCACTCTGGGTGGAAAGACAAGGTAGGACAGAGTCACCTTCATCACTCAGTCAACCACCTATTAACAAAAATCAAAGCTAGACACCCAGAGGTCTTCGCAGATATTAACCGTTCCCCATCAGCCACACTGCTGCCTGTGTGACCAGTCTTCTCCCTGAACACTGCCTCCTCCTGGGTCTAATAGTGGGATCCGCTGAACCCCCAAATAGCCAAAGGGACAGAGAAAACTTATAATCAGTAAGACTTAGCAAAGTGATGAAAAGTAATGTTCATACGCCTGGAGGGGGCCATTAACTTCTGTTCACGTAACACATTTTAAAATCCAGAATGAAGGAAGATATGAATGTGTACAGGCTGAAAATGACACACACAGGTGCTGGGGGTGTGGCTCAGTGGTAGAGCGCCTGCCTTGAACGCATGAGGCACTGGGTTCGATCCTCAACACCACATACAAAATACATAAATAAATAAAATAAAGGTTTGGAAAAAATATTTAAAAAAAAAAAAAAAAAAAAAAAAAAAAAAAGAAAATGACACACACAAACCTTCTTTATAAAGAATAACTGAACAATTCTGAGATGGAGCTAATTCGGGGGAGGACATCAGAGGGTTCTGTCACAATCCATCATATCATTTTTTTTTTGGTACTGGGGATTGAACTCAGGGGCACTCGACCACTGAGCCACATCCCCAGCCCTATTTTGTGTTTTATGTAGAGACAGGGTCTCATTGACTTGCTTAGCACCTCGCCATTGCTGAGGCTGGCTTTGAACTCGCGATTCTCCTGTCTCAGCCTCCCTAAGTGCTGTGATTACAGGTTTGAGCCACCGCGCCCGGCTCCATCATATCATTTTTAAAAGGACTCTGTCTAGATTTCTCCTTTAGGAAGTACCAGAAAGGGGAAATACCTCAGGAAAAAGAGTTCTGCTGGGTTTTTGTTTTTTTAAATAAATTTCTGGGGTTGTTAAAAAAAAATCATCCCAGGAGTTAAAATATGTTTCACAGCAACAGTAAAAAGGGGTGGTGAGAATCACGCAGTCTTTACCCCGATGACTCTCATGACACCTTCGACAGCGGCGAAAATGAAGTACAGTAGTCCTAGTCCAGTCACCCGGTGCATGACGGCTCCCAGACGAGGCCTGGAGTGAGGCAGAGACAAGAAGGAAAGGCGGCTGAGAGGCCTCGCACCCCCAAACAGAATGGCACCTCTCAACTTGCTCGCCCAGCTTGGGGGTGCTGCCCCAGGATGTGGGCAATTCCCCACACACAGCAGAAATAGGCCTGGGGACTGCAGTCCCTTCCTGCAGGACCTGATGCTGCACAGATCCAGGGGAAGCAACGGTTTGAGGCCACAAGAGTGCCAGAGGGGGCTGCAATTGTAGCTCAGTGGTAGAGCACTTGCCTCACATGCGTGAGGCCCTGGGTTCGATCTTCAGCACCACCTACAAAGCAATAAAATAAAGACATTGTGTCCATCTACAACTAAAAAAATGTTTTTTAAAAAAAAAGAGTGCCAGAGGATTCTGCTCCAGTCCAAGCAATGCAATGACCGTAATCGGGTACTGTCAAGTGGGCCAGAAGGCTGGGGAAACCGGGAAGGTAAGTGCCCACTTCCAGCAGCCACTAGCAGGACTCCTTCTACAAACTATTGTGAGAAAGGTCTGCCTGGAGCCGGGCACGGTGGCACATGCCTGTAATCGTAGGCGAATTTGGGAGGGTGAGACAGGAGAATCTTGATTTCAAAGCCAGCCTCAGCAAAAGTGAGGCACTAAGCAACTCAGTGAGACCCTGTCTCTACATAAAACACAAAATAGGCCTGGGATATGGCTCAGTGGTCGAGTGCCCCTGAGTTCAATCCCTGGTACCAAAAAAAAAGAAAGAAAGGCAGGCCTGCCTGGAGGCCACTCACTCATCTTCTGACCTGGGCAGAGCAAGAGCGAGGGAGATGGAGCCCAGGGCTTCCCTCTGACCTCTGCCACTTGGGACAGGAGTGCTAACAGAATCGAGTTTTCATTCTTTAAACTAAAAAGTTAAAAATAACATTTCTGACTCGTAAAACATAAATGAACTGGAGAAATGCAAAGATGGTGTTTTTTATAACCAATAATATGAAAATAAAGAACATTTCATGACATTTATAAGTCAGAATCGTAGCACATTTAGAGTACATGAAAACCCTTTCTGAGTCTACTATAATAAAAAACTGGTTTTGAAAAAAAATCATTTAAAAACAAAATCTAAATAAAGATTAAAGTCCATAGTTATCTTTAAAATTGTTTACCTAACTTAATAAGCCTACTAGATCTAACCAGCAAACCAGAATGCCCGAATATCCAGAACTCCTGCTGCTCCGACTTCACAGAGTCCGACAGGACAAGCTCCCGGGGAGGGGCTGTCCAGATGGGCCGTGCCTTCGCCCCACTCCAGCTCCGGCTCCTCCTGCAGCAGCACCAACGCACTCGCGGGCGCCCGCAGCTCACAAGCACAGCTACGTGGCAAGGCTGGCTCCTCACCACAGGGGCCTACGCTGTCCACTGTGTAGGCCACAAAAACACTCGAGAAGCCATCTCACTGAAGTCCAATGGGAAATGGCCTCCTGCCTACAGCCTTTTCAACTCCCTCAAACCCAAGCTCACATGCACATGCAGCAGTTCAGTGCAGGTTACTGAGCACCTACTAAGGACTGCACTGGGGCTCAGGGTCAAGGACCCCAAACCAGCAAGGCTCCTGCTCCACGGGACTCACACCTGAGTGTGAGGGGGACGGGCAATAAATGCTAGAGTATATAATGGGTGGCTCTGTAAAACAGACAAGGGCCAGAGGCCCGGAGGCAGCGAGAAGGCACTGGCGAGGCCAGCAGCACCGCCCTGCGGCTCTCAGGCCTGGCGCAGATGGACAGCTGGATGCATCAAGGCTGGGATTTGTCAAGAAGGCCAACCAGGGCCAAGTCAGGGAGAGTCCTAAAAGCCCAGGCGTGGGCACTCCAAGGCTGGGCCCAGAAGAGGAGACAGGAAGAACGGCCAGCGACTGGGGGCCAGCGTCCCACGCTCTCTGGAAACCAGCAAAGCCAGGGCTCACGTCAAAGCTACTGGCTGGACACCTGACCAGCCTAAGCAGGGCTACATGAACAAGGGGAGGTCACGGTGACCTGACAAGGAAGTCGTGTGGAGCAGCGGGGCCAGAACCTCACCTGGGCACGTTCAGAACGCGGGAAGCTGAGGGGACATGTGCAGGCCACTCATAGGAACAGTCACGCTGCACATGGTGACGGAAATGAGGGAGAAGCAAGGAGGGTCACATGGGGATGTGGGGACCCTGCTTTTTTAAAAATGGTAGAAACAGCAGCAAGCTGACAGCGTGACCGCCACGGAGGAAAACCGAGACGCAGGGGAAACTGGAACTGCTGCCGGAGCCGTCTGAGGGACGGTCTGCACCGAGAGAGGAGCGCGCTGCGAGTGGCCCAGGTGCCCATGGGACCCAAGGACAACCACGAACAGGCTCAGTGGGGAAAGAGCCCAGGGCAGCTACGAGGGGGAGGGCGAGGTGTCCTGCAGGAGTCCAGCAGGCTGCCCCAGCGGTCGCTCAAAGTGCACCAGGCAGGGAGGCCAGCGCTGTCCCAGGCAGACGCCCCTGTGTGGTGGAGCCTGATGCAGTCAGATGAGCCCTGGGCTCACCCAGGCCGGGCTGGGCTGCGGTCAAGGCCAAGTAAGACAAAGGTTGGCCGCAAAAGCCAGACCCATGGGACCAAGGAATGCAAGTCACAGGAACAAAGTAAGGACACAGGGGAAGGGACAGTGGAGGGGCTAGGGCCAAGGGTCAGAGGGCAAACCGGGGACAGAAGGAACAGAAGCCGACCTGTGAGAGAGAGGAAACAGGAAACAGGAGACGACAGGCGAAAAGGCAGTGCTGACAACAGACTGTGAAGAGGGGGCACTGAACGTGGCCGTGGAGCCCAGAACGGACCACGGGGACCAGCAGCTGAGACAGGCAAAGCCAAGGGCAGAGAAGTGGGCATGGACTCATCTGCCACAGGACCAGGGAAGCATCAGGAAACCAGCGGGGGAGGCGCTGAGGAGCAAGATGAAGCGCAGGAGCCTGGCAGCCCAGAGCACCGTGAGGAGCGCAGCAGGGGACCATCTGAAGGCGTGAGCTCCTGGGAATGAGGGTCGGGCAGCAGGGAGAACAATGGTCTGGACAAAGCGATAAGGATAAAGAGGACTAGTTCTGCTGCACTCGCACTTGCACCCAGGAGCCAGGGACATGAGAGGAAAGGCCTGCCTGGGAGGCTCCAGGAGAGCGAGGCCCTCGGGCACAGACGGGCTTCGTCAGAAATCCTGCTGGCTCAGCTGCTGGCTCGGCGGCGGCGACTGGTCCGCTCTACACCACTCAAATGTGACCATAAAAGCTCTGCTGTACTGGCTAGAAAGCAAAATGGCCTGAACTTCAGGAATCATTTTAGACTTTCCTTCGCCCTTCAAGTTAACACTTCGTCAACCTAACCATAAAGTTATTAGAACTCAAATTCACAATACTTACTTCAAAATAACAAGCACATGGGAATCTTTTTATTTTTCTGGCTGGGGATGGAGCCTAGGACCCTGAGTATGCTAGGCAAATGCTCTACCACTGAGCTACAGCCTCGGCCCAGGGCCTCTTAAAACCACTTTCGTGCACATTTTCCCCTGGGGATTTGCATAATGATACTGAGAAGTTTCCAGGTTCACCAAGGTCATAATGTACCCTGAGGCGAGAGACAAGATGTTGTCCACACTCGAGTACTTACTTTACAATACCGTAACCCAAGCTCACGATGATCACCAGGAGGCGGGCCAATGTCCTCTTAATTGCAGATATCAACTCCGCAAATATCAATAAACCTTGAGCTGAGGGGGAAAAAGAAATTACTTCACTGTGTGCACATCTGAAGGCCTTCCAACCAAGATTCTAGACTGTGCTACGTTCAACTACAGTCTGAACTCAGGACAATCGGCCAGATTTTGTATAAAAGTTCTTCTCTAAACCAGCGGGTATTTGAAAACCTCATAGATGGAGAATTCAGTCTCCTGAAGAACTCACTCCCTACGTGATACGCTCTGCTGGATAGTCTCTTCTGTCACCTGACGCCTGTCTCCTGAGCATCCCTCTGTTCTTTCCCCTGGAGGTTAGCCACAACTCTCCCTCTTCCTGTGAAAGTCGTAACACCCGGAGTTCTTTTCTCCAGGATGCTTTCATCACTCACTTATTTAAAATGTATCTGTTAGGAGTCGAGCCCTTGGCCAGGGGGCTGAGGCCCTGGGTCTGATCCCCAGCATCACACACAGACGTGCACACACACGTATGCTCCTGCTGGGTGGCTGTAGTAGTGAAGAGACACCTTGACCCCTGCCTGCCCGAGGCCTGTGCTCTGCCCAGGTAAACAGAATCCAGCCTGTTTTCTGAATGGTGACCTGACACAGTGACCTGGGGCTGGAGCAAGCCCAGCCTAGTCCACACTCAGGGGAGGCAGAAGTGGGTCCAGAGAAGCTCAGGTAAGTGATGAAAGCGACACCTACAACAGGACTTGCAGCTAAGGAGAAGTGTGGGGGAAAAGAAATAGTGAAGCCTAGGTAATGGCATGCACCACGGCGAGCAGGAGAAAGGAGGGTGGGCACAGCACGTGAGCGGCTGAAGTCGGCAGGCCTGAAGCACAGCGTGGACTGTGGACGTCGAGAAGACAGCCTGGCAACAAAGCAGCCACCACTTACGTGGGGTTCTGGGGCCTGTTATGGGGTGTAGACTTTGGCAGTGGGAAGTCAGTAACCCAGGGGCCCCAGCCAACCCGACGTGTTTTGGTAGATAAAGTTCCACTGGAAAAGACGTGCCCCTTGTCTGGATGTCCTGTGTGGCTGCCTTGATGCCACAACAGCAGAGCTGAGAAGTTAGAACGGACACAGGCCTGCAAAGCCACAGTGATTTACTTGTACGGCCATTCAGAAAAAAAATCGGCAGACTACTGCAACACAAGGAACGGCATTACTTCACAAGACTGCTCTGCCCACAGCAGTGGGGGACGAGGAGACCGTGGGCAAGGAACATGCTCCGGAGGCGAGTCCTGAAACCTCGGCAGTGAAGACAGAGAGCAGCAGAGACTCAAGGGCAGTAACAGCCCTGAACACTTCTGCTCATGTTGTTTTCAGCTGTCTTTCTGCATGAAGCCAGAGGAGACCCTTGCCGACATCTTAGATAGGTCAGGAACTGAGGGAGAAGAGGACGGCAAGGAGGGTGGCCCTGAGGCCTGCCGGCTGCCAGAGAGAAGCCTGGAGAACAGCGGGTTAAGAGCAAGTAAGGCAGGTGCAAGCGCGGAAAGATGAATTTAACTTCTGTACGCAGAGGCCAAGAAGGTGGCGAGGAACTCAGGTGTTGGCAGGTGACATACAGGGTTGTAGCTTGGGGACACAGATCCTGACAGGAGATAAAGCTTTAGAAGAAACCAGAGAGGAGGCGTCCAGGAGAGACCAGAGTGTGAGGAAGGGGTTAAGGCACCAATATCAGGAGACAGGTGTGCCTTCAAATCCTCCACGGACTGCTCCACCTGAACCAGACTGCTCCACCTGAACCGTCTCCCCCTTTGAAGCAGTGTGAAGACACCTTTCTGGAACGGCAGACCTGCACAGGAGGATTCTCAGTTCCACCCCAGCAATTGCTCCTGCTCCAATCTAAGGCTGCTGGAGCCTGTGGGGGGCAACTGCCCTCTTACTGCCTATGCCAAGTTTGTTTCTCATCAACCTCAACCTTCAAATCCTTTTGAAAACTTTACCACCCATATTTCTGCAATCTGTCCTTCAACCCCAAGTTCAAGATCTTACCCACTAAATTCCACTTTCCTGTTGAGAACGTCATGTCTCTTTGCATCCCACCACACATCTGCAGGTGTACAGCGACCCTCAGGCCTGTGAGTGAGTCCTGCCAGCCTCACATCCCCCACAACTGGATAGAACAGAGCAGAACAAACAAGATGCAGCAGCTGTCCACGTGACCTCTTCTCATGATAGTTGCAACCAGTCTTCAGCTCATATTCCTGCCCTGTCTGTAAGAAGTCACTAGAGACCCTACAAATACCTTGGAGAAAGCCAGCTACCTTAAGTTGATGGCATTTCCTCAGCTACCAGTCTAGCTGCCCAGAAGAGACATGAGCCTGACACCTACTTTCGGCAGACCTGTGTTGGGCCCCAACAACCACTCTTCCTTCCCTGTTAGTGGCTGTTCTAAATCTGTCCTTCCAGGATCAATGCTGAGCAAGACAGCTTATCTTACAGAATTTCCTCCTGGGGCATCAGAAAGGACACCAGCCCTTGCTGATTCTCAGGCACTCTGCTATGGGACAGGATTGAGGGCAGAACAGGGTTTCTCTTCTACACCTTCTGGTGCTGTGTCACAAGAGGACCTGGTGTTCCCAAGGGTGGCGAAGGACCTCTCATCTCTTCACAGATGTGTCTTTTGCTGCTCTTCACTCAGGCTCAGACCAGCCTTTGTGCTCTCGAGATCTGCACGGCAGCAAGGAGCCGGCCTGCCTCCTCTGGCATTCCACAACGCCTCACCATGCACAGGAGAACCGCCTCACCCTGAGACCGGATCCAGAGCGCATGCGTGCACACCGCACACCCACAGCCGCTCCACAGTAGCAATCCTCCACCATGCACCCCTGCATGCTCGCCCTTCCTTTATTCTTTTCTACAGCCCTGTTAAACGCCTTATTTTGGCAAATTTCACATTCCCCAAAGGGATAAATCAGTACAGTGAATTCCCATGAACCCACAGCTCGGCTTCAATAATCATCAACATCATCACAAATACTTCATCTATACTCAAACCCATGTGTTTCCTCCTGGAGTATTTTTAAATAAACAGCACACAATGATGTCCACTGAAACTCTGTACCAAGGCCACTTGTCACTCAGAAGTACATTTTGGGGGTTGGGGCTGTAGCTCAGTGGCAGAGCGCTTCCCTAGCATGTTTGAGGCACTGGGTTGGTTGGATCCTCAGCACCACAAAAAAAATAAATAAAATAAAGGCATTCTCTCCATCTACAGCTACAGAAAATTTTTAAAAAAAAGTAGTTCATTTTGACATACACTCAACCATCCTGAGTGCTCTTCCCTTGCACAGCTTGAGCGAGGGAACCAAGCCTTTATTTCTCTGGCCTTCTGGAGGGCCATCTGGGGGAGACCTGGGACACACATCTGGGAGTGCCTAACACATGCTGTCCCTGCCTCACACATCCCACTGTGTACATGGTGATGGTGCCACCAGAACCATGATGCTCCTGCAGGAGGAAAGAACACAGCAATGCCTGGAACCGTCCACCATGACTTTATTCCTTTGTTCTTTTTTAGAAGAGGGAAGAGAAGATTGATGGGAAAAGAGGGTTATGTTAAAAGGACTGGCCTCTTCTCAATCCTCCTGTCCAGAACTTGGTGGTGTTTTAATTTAAGCTGAACCTTAGGGAAAGGGAATCTCCCTTTTTCCAGAAGGGAAAGTTTTCAAGAAGGAAAAGAGAGAATGAAGAGGCGTGCTGGCCCAGACCAATGACTGACAGCAACTCCCTCTCCTTGGCTTCTCTCCTCTTCATCTACAACATGGGTCTTCCCAACCCCTGCACCAAGGGGTGCCTCCCACAGCTCTGCTCCCTGATGCTGGGCCACTCATACGTCAGACTGTAGGTATGCAGACCCTCAAAACTTACTTGACTTACAACCAGAGAAATGAAATGCTATCCTCTAAAAAAATAATAATAATAAAATTTTAAAATTTGGCAAAAAAAAAAAAACTTACTTGACAGTCCAGTGCTGTTGATGTTTTGGTATTCCGAATAAAAAACTGCTTTTTCAAGCATTCCTAGGAAAATCACAGCTGCAATCCAGAACTGGATTCTTAATATATCTTTCCAGTAACAGGCAGACCACGTCAGCCAGAGTACACCATATAATATATAAACTATACACATCACCATGTAAAACTGTAGGAAGAGAAGTAATTTTTGTCAGTTAAATGGTTCTGACCATTTGGAAGTTGACGTTTTTACATTTGAGTATCCAATCCTTCACTTTCTAGTCACTCTGGAACCAGAGATAGAGGGTATGTCAAAACCTTAGCTACCAATGATTGTACCCCTACATTCTTAAAATTTTTATTTCTCAATTAGGACACAAAAGTCATTTTTCTTTTTCTTTTTTTTTTGGTACTGGAGATTGAACTCAGGGCACTCAACCACTGAGCCACATCCCCAGCCCTATTTTGTGTTTTATGTAGAGACAGGGTCTCACTGAGTTGCTGAGCGCCTCGCCATTGCTGAGGCTGGCTTTGAACTCGCGATTCTCCTGTCTCAGTCTCCCTAAGTGCTGGAATTACAGGCTTGTGCCACCATGCCTGGCTCAAAAGTCATTTTTCAAAAGGAAAAATGATGAGAAATACTTACAATCATCAGAGGCCAATCTGATGCAGAGATATATCCATGAGGCCCCATCATTGAAAGAGAAACTGGTAATGGTGACAGCAGGGATAGAGAAGAAATCAAAGAATTAGTTAAGAGTCTTAAGTCTTAAAATATAATTATGCACTGATTATAAAAAATAAAAACAGCCGGGCTCAGTGCACATGCCTGTAATCCCAGTGGCTCAGGAGGCTGACAAGAAGATCTTGAGTTCAAAGGCAGCCTCAGCAACTTAGCAAGGCCCTAAGCAACTTAGTGAGACCCTGTCTCTAAATAAAATATAAAAATGGCTGGGGATGTGGCTCAGTGGTTAAGTGTCTCTGGGTTCAATCCCCAGTACCGATCAATCAATCAATCAGTCAACAAACACAAGCTCATTCCAAAAAAGCTTCAAGAACACAACCCATGCCAACAAATGCTCAATTTTTACCTGCATGTACATGTGACGTATAGACAATTAGTAATTAGTTATGTAATCTTACCAAGCAAGACACATTTAACTTGTACTAAATCTGATCCCATACAGAAAGCAAAGTAGTACTAGTTACAAACCAGACCTGCCACTGGCCCCCTCGTGATGGGCTGAACTCACTGGGGATCCCATCTCCCTTAATCCAGCATGGGATAAGCTGCTGAACTCAAGTGCCTGGGTTGGGTTTTCTCTGAGGAGATGAGCAGTGTGCCAAGCACAGTGCAGGATACACAGGGTGGGCAAGGTCCCCGGGACTTGACAGTGCCCGCTGGTGTCAGGGAAGACACGACTCCTGGGAAGGGGCAAAGGGCTGGAGCTGTCAGTGCCCCTAAATCTATGTGCTGAGACTTACTCCCCACTGTGGTGGTATCAAGAAGAAAGGAGTTGGGCTGGAATGCAGCTCAGCTGCAAGGCCCTGGAGTTCATCTCCAGCACCAGAAAAGAGGAGGTAGGGACATCACTCAATGGATTAACACCTTGGAAAAGGTTTGGAGGGAACCAGATGAGGCCCTCTCTAGCCCTTCCACACCCCACCAGGCAAGGACAAGGCCTTTGCTCCCTCCTGCCAGAGGAGGACAGAGCAAGGTGCCGTCCTACAAGCAGATGTGGACTCCAGCAGGCACTCAACCCATCAGAGCCTTGATCTACACATTCCCAGCCTCTGACACTATGAAGAAAGGAACTCCTACTATTTTTTGTGAATTATCCAATGTTGGGTATTTTTGTTGTAGCTGGGTGGCAGGGCAGGGTCAAGGCCCCTGCTCCTTCTGTCTGGAATGTACGCCCAGGATGCGGTCCCCATCCAGAAGCCACTGCCCCAGCCTTGGCGAGCCCTGCAGTACACCTGGCCCAAGCCTCCTCAGCCCTGGTGGCTGTTTTACTTCATCGGCTTCACCAGCCCCTTCCCCGCACTGGAATAAACCCCTCTCAAAGGCAAAGGCTGGATTCACTTCCAGGTCACCAGTGGCAGAATCAGAGTAACGTGCCCAGGGCCATCACAGGCTGTTGGCTATCATTGTGATCCAGTAGACACCCACTCTGCAGAACATTAGCTAAGGTAATCCTGGGATTTGTGAAAGCGTTCACTCCCTGGAAAACAGCTTATTGTGAGCCTGCTCCTATGGGGCACCAGGGAACTACAGCTTTAGAAGGCTCTGGGGGTGAGGGGCAAAGGCAGGTGTCACAGGTTGCAGAAACCACAGCTGGCAGACATGCTACTTCTACCCTCAGGCTACGGGCAGATCCTCTATGTATTTATTATTATTATTATTTTTTTTTTTTTTTGGCACCAGGGATTGAACTCAGGGGCACTCGACCACTGAGCCACATCCCCAGCCCTATTTTGTGTTTTATGTAGAGACAGGGTCTCACTGAGTTGCTTAGCGCCTCGCCATTGCTGAGGCTGGCTTTGAACTCAGCGATCCTCCTGTCTCAGCCTCCCTAAGTGCTGGGATTACAGGCGTGAGCCACCGCGCCCGGCTTATGTATTTATTATTTGGCAGCACTGAGGACTGAACCCAGGGCCTCATGCGCTCTAGGGAAGTGCTCTACCACTGAGCTACATCCCAGCCCTTTTTATTTTTTGACAGTCTCACTAACTTGCCCAAGCTATGGTTGAACCCATGATCCTCTTGCCTCGGCCTCAGATTACAGGTGTGTGCCACCACACCCAGCAAACACATCCTTTAAAATAAAACTTTTCAAATAACAAACACTAAAACCCCTGACAATAGCTGTTAGAAATTGCAGGTACCCTTTCCATGGGTTAAGGTTTTCTTGATCTGACAGGATGAAAAATTCATATTACTCTATGAAGTGTGAAATTTTTTTTTTTTAAAGATTTTTTTTTTTAGTTGTAGATGAACACAATGTCTTTATTTTATTGCTTTGTATGTGGTGCTGAGGATCGAACCCAGGGCCTCATGCATGCGAGGCAAGCGCTCTACCGCTGAGCTACAATCCTAGCCCCTGAAGTGTGAAATTTTTAAAACCTATCTAAAATAGCCGGACACAGTGGTGCATGCCTGTGATCCCAGTGGTTTGGGAGACTGAGGCAGGAGGATAGTGAGTTCAAAGCCAGCCTCAGCAACCTAGCAAGGTCCTAAGCAACTCAGTGAGACTCTATCTCTAGATAAAACTAAAAAGAAGGGCTGAGGATGTGGCTCAGTGGTTGAGCATCCCTGAGTTCAATCCCCAGTGCCAAAAAAAAACCTCCCCAAACTGAAATATATACATTTGTCAATTAAAGAAAAATACATTTTATAAAAAGTATCTTCTGTTCACAAAATTTTTAATCCATTAAAAAATGTGCATTTAGATAATCATAAAATCTTAAATCCTCAAAATGTGTGACTAACAGAAATCCAATTCTGAAAGAGCTATTTTAACAAAGAATGTAGATTCAGGTCAGTGATAATAAATACAGAAAACGGGGGTGGGGTTGTGGTTCAGCGGTTGAGCACTTGCCTCACATGTGTGAGGCACTGGGTCCAATAAATAAAAAATAAATAAAGGTATTGTGTTCATCTACAACTAAAAAAGTATTTTAAATAAATAAATACAGAACACGTAGATAGTAAAGAAAATGCATGCAGTTTAACTATACCATTCAAACTCCAGCGGGCATCTGTTTTTTCCGTTTTAATAGAAACAATAAAGATGTGAAATCCATCTCTCTGTGTTCTGGCTACAATATCCTAAAACGGGAAAAAAATCCTTGATGTTATTCTTAACAAGCTACTATATAAGACAGAGTTGAACAATTGTTCACCATACTTTAAAACATGTTTTGGTAACTAAATTGGGTCACTTTTTAAAAACGCAAACAGGTAAAATAAAGAAAAGGGGGTGGCAGGCAGCAGGACAGACACTGCTCTCGTTTTTTTTTTTTAAACCACGATCCTCCCAGACTCAAAGGGGCAAACAAAGAAAAAGGCTTTTCTCACTCTTTAACCTACTCTACATTTTATATTTCTATAGGCTCCCCTTAAATTATGATGCTTATTTAATATTATAAATATTTTTTCTAATATGACTTCTCATTTTATTCTAATATTATCAAGCTTCATTTGCATTAAATGTGTCTCTTTAAAAATTGAGTGGAGGAAGGAGGAAGTCAGATAACATTGTCCCAAATGAGTCAAACCGAGTACTGTTATCCCTCAGTATCCACAGGGGCACCTTCCTAACCAAGGGACACAAAAATCCATGGGTCCATATAGCCCTTATATAAAACGGCATGACGTTTGCATATAACCTACACATATCTTCCTGCATGCTTAAAAATCATCTCTATATTATTTATAATGCCTAATATAATGTAAGCGCTATGCAAATAGTTGTTCTACTCTATTGTTCAGGGAAAAAGGACAAGAAAACAGTCTGTATGTGTTCGGTACAAAATTCGTTTTTACAAACATTTTGATCTGCAGTTGATGTGAGGATCAACCATATTTAGGATAAAAGGATTCCGCGTTCAGCAGCCTGCCCGCTGTATTGACTAGGAACCTCCCGATGGACACATTCCACTCCTAAGCAGTTCCTATCCCTTCCTCTCCCTCCACGCGAAGTGATTTGTACAGTTTATCCTGGCCACCACAGAGTGACTGCCTCTTCATTACCAGGCTTCACTCCAGGATGGTTAAAAACGGAACAGTCAAAAGCAAACACTCAGCTCTCCTAACTCCGACTTCAGTCTCTACGCGTAACTCCTGCTCACCCTCTGGACCTCTTCCTGTCTTCTGACCATTTAGTAACTAATTCCCCAACACTGCCCCCACTACACCCACAGGCTCTCCTCATCTCCCCGCCTCCTGGGGATCAAACTCAGGCTTGCGCATGCCAGGTGAGCTCTCCACCGCTGGGCCCCACGCCCAGCCCTCACATCCGTGGTTCCCCTCTGTCCTTAATGAGGACAGCAGTCCACTGCTATGCTCTCTTGCACATTCGGAAGGGGGATTTTACTCTTCAAGTTCATCTTAAATTACAACCGTAAAGAGATTTTTAAACAAAGATAGAAACAGCACATGCCAAATTTACACAGATGCTCTCTTTCCTGATTTTAATAACACTGTCGTTCTCCAACTATCTGGTCACCATCTTTTTTTCTCAATCTCACTATAATCTGTGCACATTTTATTGTAAAGACAAATAAAATGATTTACCATAGATCCTTCCTGATTTGAAACATTTCTGATACCTGTTAGTTCTTTATTCTGGAAAAAAGGGGAAAAAAAGTAAAATAATCCCATTATATATTGTTGCATGTCTATAGGTAAAAATAATTTTCATAAATAAGAAAACTATGTTAAAATAAAGATTTGAAAACCGAACTTCAGAAAACGAATGTCTGCTGAAAATGAGTAACAAAATTCTGCTTTTTACAAATTCTTCCTTCACAGCATGGTTACTGCTGGATAGTGGTTATCGTGGGGGGTACTGGCTCAGGACCCTCACCACCCACCCAGTGGATGCGAAAATCCATGGATCCGTATATCCCTCATATAAAATGGCATGGTGTTCGCATATAACCTACATAAAATAAAAGGGGGTTCTGGGTACTAAAATATTCTGTTCTTGATCTAGGTGTACAAGGTGTGTTCAGTTTTTGAAAATTCATCCAGGTGTCCTTATGTAAACTTTTATTATATTCTTACACACATTTTTAAAACAACTCTCCTTCAAAGATTTATTAAAGACTCATCTTCATTTTAGGATTTCCAGAACAAAAATGCCCTATAACCTCCTGACCCCAGGAAGCCTACTATTAACATTCACGCTCTAACGCCCTGCAGGACGGGCACAAAGAGGAGGGTGCCTGCATGTGAAGTTCTGCTGACAGGCCAGGACTCTGGGCCAGGTGGATCGCTGATTTAACAGCACAAGGTCATGGTGACCCTGATGAGGGCTCATCTCATGGAAGGATGAGGCAAGGGACTGACAACAGCGGAAAGAACAAATGGGAGATACACTGGACACGGCGGATCATAAAAGACTGTGGCAAGGATGTTGCTACAGGGGCTGCAGAGAAACGAACAGAATCTATTAATAACACACACACAAAACCTAAAACGAAGAATTAAGCCCCTTCATCAAAATACTGACAAAACTTTGAGTTGATATTTGTATTTACTACAAATAAAATAGATTCTGCTTTAACATAGCCAGGCTGTTACTCACATTCAACGAGGGAAACACCTGTAAATCACTGTTGCAATCTAAGTTTTCATTTTTTGTTGTCCAGCAGTTGATGTTCTTCAAATAAGCACAAAATTCTTCTTCAAGTTCATGTTTTTGGGACATCTCCTACCCAAGGTAAAATTCTATGTTATAATTTATTTCCATACTTCTTTTCCTAGAAGATAAATAACACTTAATATCTAAATACCAAGAGTTTATTCAGTTTGGAAGACTTGGAAATATGCAGTAGGAAAAAAATGCCAAAGAGATAAAAGTTCTGAACACAATTCTAACTCAGGTTACGCATAACATTTTAGCCACTCCAACATATTCAGATACAATAATACATAATCTATTTATGTAGGTATGTGATGGGATTGAACCTATGGCCTTGCATATGTGTGCCCTACTACTGAGCTGTACCACCAGCCCTTCTTATTTTATTTTGAGACACTGTCTTGGTAAATCGCCCAAGCTGGTCTTGAACTTTAATCCCCGGCCTCCTCTTCCTAAGCAGCTGGGATTATAGGTGCATGCCACTGCACACACTACAATCATAACTTTTTCCATTTTTATTGGTACATTATAGTTGTACATAGTGATGGAATTTACTGTATAATCATAATCTTATAGTAAGAAAAGTCACTGAGTAGGATGTCACCACAAAGAAATAGTTCATATAAAGCTAGAGCACATTTCGTCCTGGGCCTACTTCTGCTTTATTCTATGTATAAGAGATTTTACAAAGAAAACAGCACTAAAAGCCGGGCGTGGTGGCTCACGCTTGTAATCCCGGCACTTAGGGAGGCTGAGACAGGAGGATCATGAGTTCAAAGCCAGCCTCAGCAATGGCGAGGCGCTAAGCAGCTCAGTGAGACCCTGTCTATACATAAAACACAAATAGGGCTGGGGATGTGGCTCAGAGGTCGAGTGCCCCTGAGTTCAATCCCTGGTACCAAAAAAAAAAAAAAAAAAGAAAACAGCACTAAATTACAAAGAAAGATAAACCAAACAGCTACTAAAGCAAAGGTATGACCCAACTGAACAAAGAAGAGATGCTTCCACGTCAACAGACTGAGGTTCCCTGCATCCTGAACAAATGCATAAATCAAGATCCTGATGGCAGCACTCAGCCATCAAAAATGCTGGTTCTCACCTGGCACGGTGGTGCATGCCTAAAATCCCAGGACTTGAGAGAACAAGGCAGAAGCATCCAAAGTTTGAGGTCGGTCTCACTAATTTAGTGAGCCCCTTAGCAACTTATCAAGAACCTGCCTGAAACTAAAAAAATATAAAAGGGCTGAGGATGTAGCTCAGTGATAAAGCATTTCAGTACCAAAGGAAAAAAGCGTCCCTACAAATCATTGTTAATAACAGAGAAAAGTAGTAACTTTACATTGGAGAAGCCTGGCAGGTACCATCTTAATCAACTGACCAAATAACATCACCAAAAATGGACGAAGCAGGATTCTGTGGCATTCTGGCCACAAGTACACAACCTGAATCTGATAGGGTAGAATCAGAAATACGCAAACTGAGGGATATTTTGTAAAAATAAATATGTTCACATGCTTCAAAAATAAGATATCATTCTAGATTATCAGCAACTAAAAACAAAAACAAGGAAGGATGATGCACTGTGATCCTGGACTAGGCCCTGTCCCTGCCTCTCCCAAGACTATCAAAGACATGACCGGGACATGGGTGAAATGTAAATAAAGTCTAATAACATATTAGATAGCACTGCATCTATATTAAGTTTACCAAATTCAATAATTACACCGTGTAATCTATGTGGATACCTGTTCCTAAGAAATACACACTGAAGGGTTTATTTAGTGTGAAGGGATAAAATATTTGGGGATAAAGTAAAAAAAAAAAAAAGCAGTATTCAAGGAAAGGGGCTTTTCTTTATTCCAGTAGAAAAAAAATACAAATAAAATCTGGAAACTCACGCATTATTCAGGATAGAAGCCAAACACATATTGGAGAAACTGAAACTGAAAATAAAGCTGAAATAAAATGATTCCAGGTGACCATCAAGAGAGCCACTTAGGAACCACCCTTCAGGGAGATACCAGGGCCCAGCATCCTCAGAAGGGAAGAGCCAGGCGAGGAGGCCTTCCTGAGAGTGGCCTCCTCCTCCCTCTCCCTCACTTCCTCTGACCTTCCCATGGTTCCTTCTCCTCTTCACCCTTCTCAGAGATCAATTTGAACTCACTAAACCTAATTGTTCTTACAAAAGTTTTAGGTTCCCTGAAGCTAGTATTTTAAATGAAGTAAAACTTAAAATTTCTTTCTCAAGCGTCAGCTGGTTCTCGTGTGTGTAGCCCATGTCCGTCTACCTATGGCCCCTGCAAGCCTAACTCCGACCTACACTAACACTTTCTGTAAGATACAGGCAGCCATAAGGCATGCCGTCCTCCCAGAAAGCACACACTCTGACTTCTTGCTTGAGTCCCAACGTTAACCTGGGACACTTTTAAAACTACAGTCTAAGCTGGGCGCGGTGGCGCAAGCCTGTAATCCCAGCACTTTGGGAGGCTGAGACAGGAGAATCGCGAGTTCAAAGCCAGCCTCAGCAACAGTGAGGTGCTAAGCAACTCAGTGAGACCCTGTCTCTACATAAAACACAAAATAGGGCTGAGGATGAGGCTCAGTGGTCGAGTGCCCCTGAGTTCAATCTCCAGTACCAATAAATAAATAAATAAATAAATAAATAAATAAATAAATAAATAAATAAATAAAAATTACAGTCTCTTTTTCTAGCTTCTTCCTGATAAGCTAATAAATTTTTATACTTAAAATTTTTCTTTTGTAGCTTTTTTCAGAGATGCAAGGCTTACTTCAGAAAGCAGAGACACATTCCAGGGAGCATGTGGGCCACCGGCAGAGGGACAGACAGCACCTTCACAGTTCATTTCACAAAACCACCCTTTTACTTACTTCCAGCTCAGGGTACTCGTTGTGACAGGTGTGATGCTTCAGGGTCCACTCTATGGTAAACTTCACAGGCCTGAGACAACTGAACGACTTAACTGTTTAGAAAAAGAGAGTTTCATTTAACATTAATAACGTATAGTCTAGTATAAACTTAAGGCTTTGCGAATGCAATTTAAAATAGGCTACTTTAATGTAACGATAAGTAAAATATTAATTTCCCCAAAAAGTCACTGTGAAATCAGATACGTTCATTGAATTATTATAGCTAACCAAAAGTTCCTACACCACTACCATTGTAACTCCAATGTCAGAATCGACCAACTAGCCTGATACGTGAAGGTAGAACTTATATTAGTCTAAAATGTTACTACTCAGTCATTCAAAACATACTTAAGTGCCCCACTGTCCTGTCCATGACCTAGGAGGTGCGGAGAGGGAAGATCAACAAACAGGCACTTAGGATAGACTCGGGCTGAGAACAGGTGTCAAGGGAGTACTGGACAGGGCACCTGATGCCATCCAGGAAGGTTAAAGAACAGTTATGGCAGGTGAGCTGGAGGGGAGGAGAGCTAGAAAAGACCCAAAGACAAGGGAAGATGGCACATGCAACACCCGGAGGGGTAGTGTGAGCATGGTCTGAGCACCTCAGGACGGGTTGCCAGGATCAGGACAGACTGGGAGACGGGAAGAGCTGAAGCTAGAGAAGAGGGCTCTGCCAAGGAGTGTGGCCTCCGACCATCATGAAGCACCCACTGTTTCAAGTTCTGGGTGACATGATTAAGCAGAATGCAAAGGGTTAAGTCTGAACTTAGAAAACACTGAACTGTGAGTGTCCTTGAAAACACTGCAAGGAGCCAGTGTGTCACTTATAACACAGCCTCAGAAGTGACGTGCCCCTACCTCTGCCACATTCTATTGGTAACTAAGAGCAACTCTGAAATATGTGGCAGGGGAATACACAAGGCTGATAACCACACAGAAGGGATGCCAGCTGAGCCCAGGAATGGAATTCCAAGATGCTAAGCCTGCTAGGATTTCTAGGCAGAGCACCCAAGAGACGGAAGCCACAAGAAAGAGTAAAAGACATGGCACAGCAACCCCCTTGGCTCTGGCGAGGGCAGCCTGCTCATGCACAGGGAGAAGCCACAGTTCTCAGAGTATCCATCAACCACAGAGAGGCCTCGTTAAACACATCAAGCACTCAGGAAAGACACAAAGACCACACCTTACAAGTGATGCTAACTTAGCCCTGGAGCAAAGGCTACTCCAGATCCATCTTAAAAGATGTTTTAAACTGGAAAGGATTAAAGTAACCCCCAAGAAACTACCTGCTTAAACAAAGCTGTCATAGGACCACAACCTCATACAGCACTCAGAAGTGTACAATTCACAACACCCACCGTCTAAACAGACTGAGACACACGCCACAGGAAGAACTGTCATGTCACCACACAGATAATCAGTCCACACGACAAAGATGAGGGACGAGCAAAGAAGCATGTCCCAGAGTGCTTCCCGAGCTCAAAGATGTCAAGGAACACATAGGCTGAGGAAGAACAAGACGCAGAAAGACCCAGCGTACTTGAGGAAAGCAAAAGAATACTCAAGGAATGAAGAGTGATCTGGTGTGCAAGGGAAGCTCTGGGGGCAGAGATGGGCGCCGTGTCTGAGGAGCTGAGTGGCCCTTCCCACACGATGTCCATGTCCTTCAGCAGTTGTTCATCAGATGCTCCTTTCTCCGAGGAATGACCCTGCACCTTAGCTGATCAGTTCCCTTTTGCTCGGGTTTGTTTCTGAGCTCTCCAGTCTGTTTCACTGCTCTACATGTCTGTTCCTGTTCCAGAACCACACCATGAATCTAGTTTTATGTTAAGTTTTGAAATCAGATAATAAAAGTCTTCAACCAGCCGGGCGCGGTGGCGCAAGCCTGTACTTAGGGAGGCTGAGACAGGAGAATCGCGAGTTCAAAGCCAGCCTCAGCAATGGCGAGGCTGCTAAGCAACTCAGTGAGACCCTGTCTCTACATAAAACACAAAATAGGGCTGGGGATGTGGCTCAGTGGTCGAGTACCCCTGAGTTCAATCCCCAGTACCAAAAAAAAAAAAAGTCTTCAACCTTATTTGTTTTCAAAATTATGTTGGCCATTCCAGGTCTGTATTTTTATATAAATTTTAGAAAGAGCTAGTCAATTTCTGTAGAAGAGCCTTCTTGGAATTTCACTGGGATTAAGTTGACTTTATATATCAATCTAGAGAGAACTGACAGTACCATGCTAGCTATAGGCTTCTCATGGATGCCCTTTATCAGGCTGAAGAAGTTTCCTTCTGTCTAATTTTCTGAGAGTTTTTATCATGAATGAGTACTGAATTTTTTCAAATGCTTCTTCTAGATATACTGAGGCAAACAGATGGTGAACTGCACTGAGATATTTTCAACACATGCCCCACACGACCGCATCTTGAACAGGGTAGCAGAAGAGGGGTCACCTAACAGAAAGCCAGATGTCTGATGCCCCATAACAGCAAGAACACATCTAAGAGCTGAGACCACTGCTTAATTCTGCAGGCACTAAAATTTGGTTCTGTGAGACCAATGCTGAGTCCTGCCCTCTCCCTACACCGCTGGTGTCGACACATGACTAGAGAGCCATCTGCTCACTGACAACGAGCTGCCGTAGAGTGTGGCTGCCTGGTGAGTGTGGCACCAGGACAAGGGCTCAGGTGGGTGCTTCCTCCACATGGGCCAGCCACATCCCAGCCCCAGCCCTGGCCCAGGGGGGCCTCTACCAACAGTGCTGCTGGATGCAGTCTTTCGGTGTCTGACTAAACCCTAGCCATGTCACGGCTCTGCTCTCGAACCCTTTGTCCTGCCCCATCGCTTCTTCTGATGTGTCAACATCACTGTCCTGACTATAGTCTAGTCTTAGACTGGCTCAGGCATTATGCAGAGAGAGACACCTGCAGTGGTCCCCAGGTCGTCTCTGAGCCCTAGTCTGAGGCTGAAAGCCTGCTTACCTAGCCTTTAGACATGAACTCACTGAAGCAGAGGCCAAGTCTCCTCCTTACCGGCCCGAGACTTCGACTTCCTCCTCATGCTCTTGTCACCAGGATGACTGTGAAACCAGAACTTCTCTAAAGCCCCCGCTCCCTGTCTGCTGGCTGGCCTAGCTTCCCTGCGGAGAGACCCAGAGGAAAGGGATCTAGCTTTGGATCCCGGGGAAGCCAGTTTGCTTACCCTAAAAATATGCTTTGTCCTGACTCTTTAACTCTGGTAATGAACTTTCCTAGAATTAGACCACAGTGAATAGAATCCATTTAAAGTATCAAAAAATGTGGGTACATCAGTATTTACAGAGAAAAGACAGCACTTACCTAACAAATATTTTCATTTACCTAAGTCCTAGAACTCTAATTAAAATGTTAGTGTCCAGCAATTTTTACTTCATACTGTATCATGCATACCTGGAAAATTTCAGGACATTAAGGGCTTACCACAATCACATTTCACATATTCACAAAAGGATTTTATCTTTTGAAATCTGGGACTCAGTCAAATATCACAAAAAACAAGTATTTTTTTGCTGAAGGCTACTTCATTAGACATTAATTATAATTTTTAAAGAATGATTCACATTACATTTTCTGAAGAATTAGAAAAATCCATTCAGTAAATAACCAAGATCTGAATGAAACAAAACTCGAAAATGTTAGGATCACTTAAAAACAAAACATTTGCTGAGCTTCCTATACATATTGTTACATTACTTTATGTTTTTTTTTTTTTTTTTTATGGACACAATGTCTTTATTCTATTGCTTTGTATGTGGTGCTGAGGATCGAACCCAGGGCCTCACGCATGCGAGGCAAGCGCTCTACCACTGAGCCACAATCCCAGCCCCCTACTTTATGTTAAATTAATGAATTAATTTATAAGATAAAGGATAATAGTATATTATTTAATTATGCTTACCAGAAAACTTGATCTCAGTAGAGTTAAACATAGTTTTCCTAAATATCAAAGGTCCTGATTTCTAAAATGAAAAGCAAACATAGAAAGATCTGGTTAAAATTCTCTTCTCTGTTTAAGTAGTTTTACCCTACAAAGTAGAGCTCTCTGATCCTTGAACTCCTCTGTCTGACCAGAGCAAATATCTTCTAAAATATTAGTCTGACCACACGACTGATTCACTTGCTTAAAACCCCGTCCAGCACGCCTATCCTGCACTTGCCAGTAGTCAGGATCACAAGTGCCACCGCGGAGTGGGGGCAGAGGTGGGCACTGCACAATGAGTGCTGCTGGGACATAACATAAAAGGCCTGTGCAACTGCACGCTGCTGGCTTGGTCTCAAGGTGGATGTACGTTTGATGAACTGTCTCCCTCCCCATCGGTCATGGCTTTCTGTTGTGACTTCGACATCCCCCAACTCCTTCCAACCCGCACAGCAAAGGCCTGCCCACAGCACTGCAGCTTTGCTCCCCTCCTTTGCTGACCAAGGAAATACCTATTCACCCTTTGAGACTAGACAGGCATCTCATCCAGAAAAAGGCGCTGGCTCAGCTCCCCCAGGGCTCCTGGCCCCAGGTATGCTCCCATGTGTACAATCATGCACTCGCGAATCAGTTGTCCCTACTGTTGGTGAGCTTCGTAAGAGATGAGGCTGTGTCTAAAATTCACCTTTGCAACAGCAATGGCCAGTCTAGTGCAAGGCACACCGCGATGCTCGTTTGAGTTATTTGCTAAACTTCAAAAACAACCATTTTTTGATGGATTTGCAGTACAAATCACTCTCTTTTCCTGTTTTGAAGGGACAGTTCTGACCACCTGAAATGGGGAAAAAGCCAGCCCTCTTTTTGCAAAGATAGCTCTTATGGACCACTACTGGCCAGTTACACAAGTATAACGTTAGGGGGCTGAGGGTATAGCTCAGTTGGTAGAGTGCTTGCCTAGCGTGCACAAGCCCTGGGTTCAATCCCCAGCACGGCTAAATAAATAAATAAATATTAGCCTGACTAAATTATGTGGCACCCAAGAAACAAAATTTCTTTTCAGGAATTCAAATCACTCTTCCCCTGTAGCCTTTGGATTCTCACCACCCAAAACAGTGGCAAATATCTTTAGAGATATGCTCAAGTAGACTGTGAGCAGTTAATTTGCTTCAGTTTATGACGACTTGCTTAATTGCATTCACTCTAGAAACAGC
This sequence comes from Xerus rutilus, assembly GCA_028644305.1. NCBI lineage: Eukaryota > Metazoa > Chordata > Mammalia > Rodentia > Sciuridae > Xerus > Xerus rutilus. Next base: position 3,181,322 of record CM053411.1, read on the forward strand.
AGGAAACCATAAGTGTGGTCTACTAAATTTTGTTTCTTACTGTTTGGAGAAATTCAAAAAGCAGATTACATAGGGGTGCACAACACAGGGCACAAACTTACAAGAACCCTGGGAGAAATAGCTGCACTGGCTCTGAAAGATACAGAAAAACGCCCACATTCGTTCCTGTGTGTAGCTTTTGTACATTTTTGGCGGAGTAGATTGAGGAAATTAAAATGTAAATTTCATCTTTAGTTGGGCATCATTTCAATGCATGTGGAAAATACTCACCATAGAGCTGGATGAGTCATCTGACCCTAGAGAAGGAAATAATGCTTCTTTCCGACTTCCTGTCTCTCTTTTGCAAGATTTTCCATAATTCTACCCCTGCTTTCCTCCCACACCATCTCCTATGAGTACAGGACGCCAATTTCTCAGAAGGCTCGTCCGGCGGGGAGGTTTCCACCCCCCCACTCCCCCAGCCGGCCTCTCTAGGCTCCCGAACCGCATGTCCCGCCCCGCCTCCGCAAGGTCCGGAACTGACCGGGCTGCGCGAGCAATGCGGGACCCGCCGAGGGGGAGCCGGGAGACCACGGCGGCCCCCTTCCTACTCAGGGGGGGACGCGCGGCCACGCGCTAGCTTTGCCCTGACGCTGCAAGGCCGCCACGTCCGCCGCAGCCGCCGCGTCGCACCCCGTGGCAGCGCTCGCCGGGAGGTCGCGCCGCCCAGGGCGCGGGGTGTGCGGAGACTCGGGCTCGGTCTGAGCACCCAGTGGTGCGGCCGGAGCGCGGGCCAGGCCTCGGGAGCGAGGTCCTCACGGACGGGGCCGCTGGGGAGGGACGGCGGCCCGGCACGGCCGCCGCTCGCCACGGACAGAGGCCTCCACAGCCCACTTACATAGTCGACCGTCTGGCTCCAGAGCCCGAGCTCCGGGACGGCGCGCACGGCCGCCGGGGCGCAGCACAGCAGGCACAGAGCGGCGCGCAGCAGCGGGGCCGCGGCGGGACGGCGGCGAGCGGCCATCTTGACGCGGCGGCGCACCTGGCGCCCGGGCGTCCGCCACGCCCCGCGCCGGCACCTGCCGCGGCTCCGCCCCCGACGGGCGGGCCCGCGGCAGGGAAGAGGGAATCGGGTCGGAACCTGGGGAGGCGCAGTGCGAGCCGGGGAGCGAGGCCCGGCCAGCGCTAGGAAGCCGGCAGCTCGGGCGTGGGGGGAGGCGGGCTCGGGCCGGCCCGAGCGGGCGGGGCGGGGCGTGGATGGGGGACGTGGGGCAGGGCGG
>CM053411.1:3182680-3202710 GCA_028644305.1 Xerus rutilus
GGGGACAGAAGGCGGGGCCGGGGAAGAGGTAGCCTTGCGGAGGCGGGGCGACGGCGTTTGCGGTGGGCGGAGATTGGCAAACTGGCGCGGCGTGTTGGCGGGAACGGGTGTTGTGGCGAGGCCGCGCGGGGGCGTGGAGACAAGGGGGGCGTGGAGGCGGAGCCCAGGCGGGAGGCGGAGCCCGCCGGGCACCGCGCGCTTCGGTCCCGCCCCGAGGGCCGCGGGCAGAGTGTGGGCTGAAGTCTTACCCCGGAATCTCAGTCTTCTGCACCCTACACCCCTACCTCTGCTCCGACCCGCTCAGCTCTAGGCAAACAAACCCTTTTAGAAATTTATAGAGGAAGTGCCGGCAATTGCTTTGAGGCCAGGGCCTGTTGAACTCGAGGCATTGATGTGGATGGCGCAGTTAATAATTTTCAGAACGAAATTGCAGGGCAGGGCTCAATCTGCTTTATTGTGCACCTTGCCTGCATTTCTACTGTGAAAACTAAAGACTGGCGTTGGTGTCAGTGAGAACTAGCTCATGCATTACCGGATGTAATGTCCAGCGGGATGATAGAATCCCAGACTACCCACTGTCCTTCACCTAAAGTAGGATCTGGTTATTGTCAAGAAGCTTTGACTGCCTTATTAGTCACCCAGGTCATTCTCAGTAATTATGAGATTCAGAGTCATTCTCGGTGATTAGCTGCCACATACTAGAGAGAGCCTGTGCACATGTGCTCTTCCCAGCAAACAATGCAATCAACTCTAAGTCGGTGGGAAAACTGAGTCACAGGATCACGTGGGAACATCTACTAGAGACTGAGGAGGTCCGTGGGATGAGAGAAGACAAGATGACATTTAAGTTAAGGCTAGAGGGAGAGTTCAGTGTGGGAGCACGTGGTAGACTTGAATGTGTTATAATGAAGCGAGAACAGCCTGTGCCAAGGGCGGGAGGAAGGCAAGACCTTCCAGGAGGCTGAGTGGGTGTCAAATCAGAGAGGCATGACCGGACATATCTAAACAGTACCCGTGGCAGGCAGGGACTCCTGCACAGTCAGAAGATGGAGCTCTACTCTAAGAACATTGGAAAGGCAATGATGTTTTTTGGACAAAGGGGTTGAGATGACCAGAAAAATCGTTTGGTTGTCATATGAAACCTTGCGAAGGTGGATAATGGGATGGCCAGGTAGGAATATTCCAGTAACTTAAGGATGAAATCCTTTGTTTGCAGCAATATGGATGGAACTGGAGCACACTGAGGAAAATAAATCTGGCACAGAAAGATCAATACCATGTCTTGTCACTCCTATATGGAAGCTAAAAAAGTTGATCTCACAGAAATAGAATAATAGTGGTTACCAGAGGCTGGGAAATGTAGGGAAGAGGGGACAGAGAGGGAGATTGGATAATGGGTTATGAAAAACTAGAAGAGAGGAATTTTGAAGTTGTGAAGGTTCCCAGCACAAAGAACTGAAAATATTTACGAAAGTGGAAATGCTCCTTAGACTGATTGGACTCATACACATTATATACATGTGTCAAATTATCACACAGATTGTGTAATGTTTAATCTACCTGAATTCTCCCTTAAACCTCCACTAGGATAGACAGTATGTTCCTCACAATCAAGACTACATATGCCCACAGAATCCCAAATCTGAGTGGGTGCTATCAGCATTTAGAAAGGAAGAAGCAGGTGATCAGATGGACCTGAGCACAGGAGAATCCCACCCCGCCAGCCTATGCTCTGGAAATCCAAGAATAGCAGCCACTGGACCCAAGGAGGGAGGGAGGACAGAAGGGTGTGAGAAAAGGGTCGACTGTCCTAGGGGAGTCTGGGCCTTGGAAATCCCTCATGTGACAAGTGGAAGCTTCCATCCAAAGCAAAGTCCAGCAGCTGAGAGTTCACCAGAAGAGGAATTAAAGTCCAGCAGGACAGGGGCAGTGGAAGAGCAGGCAAAGGAAAATGCAGAGCAAGCAGAGGAGCCAAGAGACCCGAGCAAGCTCAAGGCCATTAAAGCATTACAGGGTGAGGCTCCAGAACATGTCCAGCTCTGTAGTTCATATAAGTTCAGGAAAACTAGTTCCACATAAGATAAGCAATAGCAAAGTTATACATATAAAATTACTATAAAATAGAGTATGGAGCAGAATACATTCCTTCAGAAAAGTGAAGACATGTCTGAAAGCCACGTCCACAAAGAACTGAAAACCACAACCTAATATGAGTTGAAAGAAAGAACATGATAGAAGTTGTGAATAAGCAACAAAAATCAGGAGTTGAAAACTTGGGAGAAAGGTGATAGAATTCAGGAAAGCTGTACAGTGGATTTTCACTTTTACTATTTTGCTTTAATCTGAATTCAAGAGAAATTTTGAAAGATTATGAAGCACCATTTCTGATACTTCATTTAACTTTTTTACTACAAATCAATAATCTTCTATTTTAGTTTGGGCTTAGGACACATATGTAGAAACCCCAGAGACTGCATTTCTGATATTTCTACCTCACACGCAGCTTGTAAGGACATGTGTAAATATTTTCCTGTTGTGTCAAATTTTTATTTACGAATTTACCATCAAAATTTCAAAAGCATTAGCCAGACACGGTGATGCACACCTGTAATCCCAGCACTTTAGGAGGCTGAGACAGGAGAATTGTGAGTTCAAAACCAGCCTCAGCAACAGCGAGGTGCTAAGCAACTTAGGGGCACCCTGTGTCCACGTAAAATACAAAATAGGGCTGGGGGGCTGGGACTCAGTGGTAGAGCTCAGTAGTAGAGCGTTTGCCTTGCATGTATGGGGCACTGGGTTTGAGCCTCAGCACCACATATGAATAAATGAATAAATGATGGTTCATTAACAACTAAAAAAAAATAGGGCTGGGGATGTGGCTCAGTGGCTGAGTGTCCCTGAGTTCAATCCATGGTACCAAAAAAAAAAAAAAAAAAAAATTCAAGAGCACTGAAATTGTTTCTAGAACAGTAGCCAGTTCTCACCAGGAGGTGGCAGTAGCAGATTGATGTAATTTTGTATAAAGTTGTGTTTTGTGTTTTTTTCCCTTTAAATCTAGTTTTCAACTACTAACTTCAATTGAGGTTGCTATATGTATCACTCATTTATTTATTTATTTTAAAACTTAATAAATTTTATTTCTCAAACACTTTTAAGTTCAAAGCAAAATTGAGGGCAGTGTGCAGACTTCTCATATCCTCCTTGTCCCCTGACCACCCCCTTCCCTCACCAGCAGTATCCCACACTACAGGGAATATACTTCTAATCTAAACCACTAAAACATTTATTTGAGCTTGTTGTGGTGGTGCACGCCTGTAATCTCAGCGGCTCAGGAGGCTGAGGCAGGAGGATCGTGAGTTCAAAGCCAGCCTCAGCAACTTAGTGAGGCCCTAAGCAACTTAGCAAGGCCTTGTCTCAAAATAAAATATTAAAAGTCCTGGGGATGTGGTTCAGTGGTGAAACATCCCTGGATTCAATTATCAGTACCAAAAATAAGTAAATAAATAAAACAATTTACTTGGAAACCCTTGTGTACCTTACTGGTGAGGCATTGCATGATTGCAGAGATTGCTGGTAATAGAATCAGCAGGGATTTTACATTAAAGAGCAATTGCTTTAATTGTCCTTTAGATTCGTGTCTATTCTATAACTTAATTTCTGAGGAAGATTACAACCAACACCACTTATTGAAGCAAATCAAGCAGCATTTGGCATCTGCTACCTCCAAAGCACTGCTTAGGTAACAGGATCCATCAACACAGTCTCTGCCATGAGTGTGGCAGGGGCACACTACGGGAAGAGTTCGCGGTGCAAGGTAGAAAGAGTGAGGTGAGCCAGTGTGGATATTAGCAGTGTTCTAGAAGCAATTTGGTTGTTTTTCTTAATCCCTATTTTTTAGCAATGTCCTTCATCAGAAGCAGCCCCTGAAGTAAGGATTCAAGTGGACACAGTTTATTTGGAAGTGTAGACAACACCAACAGAGGGCTACAGGTGGATTGTGTCCTTTTCCCCCACCCCCAAATCTGTATGTTGACATCCTAATCCCCCATACTTTCCAACAAGAATATTTGGTAATAAGTGCATTAAAGACTTTTTGTAGATGAAGTGATAGGGACCAAGTTTATCCTCCTGACTAAAAGAACAACGATGAACCAGAGCAAATACAAGAAATAATAGTGCTCGGGCCCTTAACTTCAGGTCACAAAAGGCAGTTGTCCATGAGAGAACGAAAAGTTCTTTTGAGCCCTATGCATGCCCTGGCTTAATGGATTGAGAGAATTTTCAGACTGCAGTACCAGGAAGAAGATTCTAGAGCCTTGAAGATTCTGAGAAGACAGAGCTGAGAGTTCAGTGCGAGGGAGCTAGAGCTTGCAGGATGAACCATAGAAAGGAGAGCACATGCAGAGAAAGAGGTCCTGAGATCTGCAGAAGGTCCCCTTTACATTTTCAGCAGAAAACTCAGTCACTACATGTGAAGATTTGTGTCAGTCATCCCCGTCCCTTAGTATTCATGGTGATTGGTTCCAGACCTCATTGAAAACCAACTCCTTGCATGTTCAAGTCCCTTAGATATGCTGGCCTAATGTTGGCACATACTACACACATCCTCCTGTATGCTTTAAGTCTCCAGATGTGCATGTTAGGTAAATATTTGCTATACTGCATTTTTAGGAAATAATGACAAGTAAAACAGTCTGTGCATGTTCAGTATAGATGCATTTTTTTCTGTGAATATTTCCCATCTGTGGTCAATTGAATTCAGAGATCTGAATATACATGAGACTGAGAAAAGAGTCAGGAGAAAAAAATGAGAAGAAATAGTGTCACCAGGGGCCATAGAAAGTGCCTGTTCTCACCAGCTAGCCTAGAAAATGTCCTAGTTCACAGGGCATTGGCTGGGATACTCAAAAGGTCTTGGCATCAATCGTGGGAAATAATTAGTTTTAGTGTAAATGGGGCTTGAGTTTCTACTAACAAATCTTTAAAGGAAAATCCAAAAGAATCAAACACTTCCCAAGTAACTACATCCTGGAACAAAGCTCATGGGTATTCATAGGGATACAAAAATTGATTATGCCCAACAAGTTAAAATCACAATGTCTGATATACAATCAAAGATTACAAGACATGCAGTAAATGAGAATATTATGGGACACTCAGAGGAGAAAAAGCAATCAATTGAAACTGACTACAAATGGCACATGTGTTAGAATGAACTGAAAAGGGCATTTAAAGTTATTATAACTGTACTCCATATATTCAAAAAGGTAGCAAAGACATAGAAAATAGGGGGGAGGAGTGAAATCCAGCTTTCTAAAGATGAAAAGGACATTGCCTGAGATAAACAAGAAATGGGGTTTGTGACAGGTTGGTAACATCAGAAGAAATCACTAGTGAACCTGAAGACAGAGTAGAAACTAAGCTGGGCATGGAGCTTCACCCCTGTAATCCCAGTGGCTCAGAGGGATGAGGCAGGAGGAGTGCAAATTCCAGGCCAGCCTGAGCAACCTAGAGAGACCTTGTCTGAAAATAAAAAGGACTGAGGCTGTAGCTCAGTGGTAGAGTGTCCCTGGGCTCAATCCCCAGTACAAAAAAAAAAAAAAAAAAAAAAAAGAAGGAAGAGGAGGAGAAGAAACTAACCAAAATTTAGAGGAAAAAAAATTTTTAAATCAACATCCTATCATCAAGTATTCAGGTAGTCTAAAACATGTATAATTGGATCCACAAAAATGTGGAGAGAGAGAAAAAATACTTGAAGAATGGTTGAAATGTTCCCAGACTTATTGAAAAATGTAAAAACAGATCCAAGATCAGTTGAAGCCAAAGGTAACATGAATAAAACAACATGAAGGTGTATCTTACGCACATTGCACAAATCAGCAAAAAGAAATTTTTAGCGGTCAGAGGGAAAAAATAAACATGTTAGGTACAAAGAAAAAAAGCTATAAGAATGACGCCATTTCTTCTCCAAGTAATGTAAACAAGAAGACTATGCCTGTGGTAGGGGTGGGGGGTCTTTAAAGCGCTGAGAAAAGCACATCTTTCAGCCTCCATTTCTATACCCAGCAGAACTACCTTTTAAAGCCAGGGGAGGCAGTGATGTCAACAAACCTCAGACTAGGATGCTCCAAGGTCTTGCTCCCCCATGGAACATTGAAATCATAAGCAGGACTGTCTGAGCCAGGTACTCCAGAAAGTATCAGAAGTTCACAGAAACCGAGAAACTGCTCAGCCAGGGCAAAGACATCTTTAGCATGGTTGTGGCTCTATAATGATGTTTGGGTACTCACCAAGCCCTGGTCCTGGGGCAGTGGCAGTCTTTGTCTTTAAACTGCAGAAGCTGGGTGCTCAGGTCCTACCTCCAAATCAGCAAGTGTGGAGCAGACCTCACCTGTGCCATCGTGCATGTGGGTTCTAGACTGGGTGGGGTGACTGGGGGACTATCATAGGGGCTTTTCTTTTTTTCTAACGCCAAACTCGGGCACAACACTGCAAGGTGACTGCAGATCCACATGCCTGGGGCAGAGGTGCGTTGGCACTGTCAAAGCCCTGAGTAAGGAATGATCTGATTCTTTGGGAAATTAGAACACCGGAAGCAGCAGTGTAGCCATACACGTGCCCAGGGAAAATGTGCTCTTAGAAAAGACCGAGACCCAGGCTTCAGGCTGCTCCTGGGCTCAGGCAACCCTGCCACCTGTGCAAGAGCCCCCCAGCAGGAAGGCCCCTGCCGAGACTGGGGAAGGCTGGTTGTGCATTTTTAACTTTTCTATTTTCAGTTTTGTTTGTTTCCTGGCTTTCAAGGAAATCACTGTCAACCAAACATATCTCACTTTGTGGGAGTTTTGATTTTTACCATTTTTTTTCTGTATCTGCTGAGACAATCTCACGTTTTCCCTTTGTGCTATTAGTATGTTGTGATTAAATCGTTTGGATAACACATGAAGATATAATTCAAACACCATAAAGCTCATTTTTTTTTTTTTTTTTTTGGTACTAGGGATTGAACTCAGGGGTGCTCGACCACTGAGCCACATCCCCAGCCCTATTTTGTGTTTTATGTAGAGACAGGGTCTCACTGAGTTGCTTAGCGCCTCGCCATTGCTGAGGCTGGCTTTGAACTCGCGATTCTCCTGTCTCAGCCTCCCTAAGTGCTGGAATTACAGGCTTGAGCCACCGCGCCCGGCTATCATTCTTTTTTTATGTGGTAGAACACACCCAACATAAAATTTACCATTTCAGCCATTTTTATGGACACGGTTCTGTGGTGTTAAGTGTATTCACATTGTTACAACCATTACCACTAGGACTTGTTCATCTTCCCCCAACAAAACTTGGTGCCCACTAAACACCAGTTCCCCCATTCCCCCTAACTCCAGTCCCTGGCAACCACCATTCTGCAGTCTATGAATCTGATTACTCTAGGAACCTCAAATAAGTGGAATCATATGGCATTTATTCTTTTGTGACTGGTTTCTTCATTGAGGATATCTTCAAGGTTTGTCCACGTTGTGGCAGTGTCAAAACTTCCTTCCTTCCTTTTTAAGGCTGAATAATATTCCAGTGTATGTGTATATCACATTTGTTTAATTCAAACAGATGACAGCTTCTTTCCACATTTTGGTTATTATGAATAGTGCTGCTAGAACGTGTGTACAAGGTTCTGTTTTTAGCACAGTTTTGATTCTTTTAGCTCTATATCTACAAGTAGATTTGCTGAGTCCTATGATAACTTGGTCTAACTTTTTGAGGAACTACCAAACCATTTTACAAATCTGCACTGTTTTACAATCCATCAGCAATTGCGTTAGTCTGCTATGACTGCCGTAACAAAATATCTTAGACTGGTGGTTTGAATCACAGGATCTTGTTTCCTCACAGTTCTCAGGGATGAAAGTCCCGGATCAAGGCGCCAGCAAGGTTGGCGGCTGGTGAGGGCTGTGAGCTTGGGTTGCAGACAGCCACTCTCTCACTATGTGCTCACATGACCCCTTTGTGCACTTGTGGAGGAGAGCAAAGGTGAGCTCTCTGGTGTTTCCTCTTACAAAGACTAATCAGATCACCAGTCTATGATCTCATTTAACCTTAATTACTTCCTTGAAGGGCCCCATCTAATAAATACAACTGGGACTTAGGGCCTCAACATATGGCCTTGGGGAGACACATTCGGTTCATGACATTAATGCACGGAGGTTCCAATTAATCCCTATTCTGACCTGCACTTCTTATTGCCTGACTTTTAGATCAGTCAGACTTTTGGCTGAGTGTTTTGTTTGGTTTTAACTGGTATTTCATTGTGATTTTGACTTGAATTTCCCCAGTGACTAATGATACTGAGCATATTTTCATGTGCTTATTGGCCATCTGTATACCCTCCTAGGAGAAACGTATAGTCAAATCATTTGCTCAGTTTTGTTTCTTCTTCTTTTTGGTACTGGAGATTGAACTCAGGGTCACTCGACCACTGAGCCACATCCCCAGCCCTATTTTGTGTTTTATGTAGAGACAGGGTCTCACTGAGTTGCTTAGCGCCTCGCCATTGCTGAGGCTGGCTTTGAACTCGCCATTCTCCTGTCTCAGCCTCCCTAAGTGCTGGGATGACAGGCGTGTGCCACCGCGCCCGGCTCATTTGCTCAGTTTTAAATTGGGTCATTACACCAGGAATTTTGGCAAATGCCTGTAATCCCAGCAATTTAGCAGGCTGAGGCAGCAGAAGTACGACTTTGAGATGAGCCTGGGCAACTTCACAAGACCCTGCCCCAGAATTAGACAACAAAAAGAGTTAGGAATGTAGCTCAGTAGTAGAGCACTACTGGGTTCAATCCTCAGTACAAAAAAAAAATCATTTGTCCTTTTATCAAATTGTAAGAGTTCTTTATATATTCAGGCAACCTCTCTTTCTCTCTTTCTCTCTCCATCTAGACTGACAACCTCTGTCTCTTGATTGGAATGATTAATCTTTTCACATTTAGTGAATAAACAAGAAATTTAGTGAATATGGGTTAATTGGTAAACTTTCTAAACTTGGAAAATATTCTGCAATATACAAACAGATTAGGCAAACTCTGGAACACTTACTGTCTCGAAATGTTTAAGTACAATGTCCAACCAATCACTTCTTTAGTACTAGGCTCTGCTAAGCCAAAGCTGCCTTGTTGACGGTCAGGCTTAAAAATAAAAGCAATTGTAATTTTTAAAAAGCAACAAAACAGAGGCACCAGTAGTTATGCACTGCAGAAAATAACACAATCTACAGAATAATCAAGAGTAGTCACTAAACAGCCTCTGGGAATGGGTAACAACTACCTCTGGGAGAAGGGAGCATTAGAACACAGGATGTCTGTAATATGTGATCAGAAATATCCAGTTTCAGCCGGGCGCGGTGGCTCAAGCCTGTAATCCCAGCACTTAGGGAGGCTGAGACAGGAGAATGGCGAGTTCAAAGCCAGCCTCAGCAATGGCGAGGCACTAAGCAACTCAGTGAGACCCTGTCTCTACATAAAACACAAAATAGGGCTGGGGATGTGGCTCAGTGGTCGAGTGCCCCTGAGTTCAATCCCCAGTACCAAAAAAAAAAAAAAAAAAAAGAAATATCCAGTTTCAACAAAAATACATGACAAATATAAGTAAACAAGAAAGTTATCCCCTATGCATCAAAAATAAACAAACAACAACAACAGCAACAAAAAACAGTCAACAGATACTGTCTCTGCAGATACCTGGATATTGGATTTAGCAGACAATTTATTAGGAAAACACATCTATTTATAGAGAGAACTAAAGAAAACATGTCTTAAAACTTTCAGTTTTTTTTTTAAATGGAGGATTGAACCCAGGGGTGCTCAACCACTGAGCCGCACCCCCAGCCTTTTTTTATATTTTATTTAGAGTCGAGTTGCTTAGGGCCTCGCTAAGTTGCTGAGGCTAGCTTTGAACTCACAATCCTCCTGCCTCAGCCTCCCGAGCTGCTGGAATTATAGGCGTGCACCACTACACCCAGAAAAACTTTGTAGTTTTTAATAAAAGATAGAAATAAAGAAATAGAAGTTATCAGAATAACCAGATGGAACTTCCAGAGTTGAAAAAGTACAATAACTAAGATGAAAAACTCTAGGGGGTTCAACAACAGATGTGAACTAGCGGAAGAAAAAAATCAACAAATTTGAAGACAGATCACTAGAGACCATCTAATCTCAAGTACAGAATGAAAAAGAGTTGGAGAGCTACACATTTTTATATAAGGAAGAAGCAACTGTGTTTGTGGAAAGCAGCCATCAGTAACCACGGAAGTTATCAGGAAGCCTGTGTTCCTGTAACTGCTCAGATGGTGACTGGTGTGATGCACTTTTGGTTTCCAAACCCCAAGTCCTAGCTGAGGGGCAGGGCCTGCCAGCTCGCTTCAGGGAAGGCAAGCGAGGGTTTTGTACAGAGTCCACATGGCATCTGCAAGCCTGGCTGAGCTGCTTCACTGTGGCATTGATGGACCTCAACGAAATGTGAAGTCAGAGCACTGGGAAGAACACTCTTTAAGAAAATGACTCATCTGAAACCATCTGCTCCCTCCTCTGCACTGTCGTTTAAGACAGCAAAGCCTGTGTTGCTCTTTGCAAGGTCCCGATGCCTAGCACAGAGCCTTCCCCTGTGTGAACATCTCTGAATGATCAATTTGATCGTCTGTGACCTCATATGACCGTTGCTCAGAAACACGTTCTTAGTTAGAATTTACAATTGTGCAGTCTCAATAAATTAATGAAAAACTATCTTGTCCTTGCCTATAATCCCAGTGACTTGGGAAGCTGAGGCAGGAGAATCACAAGTTCAAAGTCAGCCTCAGCAACTTAGCAAGGCCCTAAGCAACTCAGCAAGACCCTGTCTCAAAAAAGGCTGGGGTGTGTCTCAGTGGTTCAGTGCCCCTGGGATCAATCCCCAGCACCAAAAAACCAAAAACCTATCATGTCAGCCAGGCTCAGTGGGGCACACCTGTAATCCCAACACTTTGGGAGGCTGAAACAGGAGAACTGCGGGTTCAAAGCCAGCCTCAGCAATGGCGAGGCGCTAAGCAACTCAGTGAGACCCTGTCTCTACATAAAACACAAAATAGGGCTGGGGATGTGGCTCAGTGGTCAAGTGCCCTTGAGTTCAATCCTTGGTACCAAAAAAAAAAAACCTATTATATCCTTAAGGGCAGGAAGAGTTAATATATGTAATTCCAAGTTTCTCTTTCAGATATTTATACATGAAACTCCATTTTCAGAAAGGGTATTATATGTGAAAATATTCTAAAGCAGTGGCCTGTGGGTTACAGTTTCTTGAAATAAGGATTACATTTAATGACGTCATTGGACATGCTTTCTTAAGGGAAGCAGCGTGGCCGTTTTGCTGCTGTTCTCAGAGATTTCAAAGCAAGAAAGCAAAACCTAAATACAGGAACATCTAAATATGCGAACATCACTGATGCCTATTGAAGAAAACAACACTTCCTGTTTTCCCACTGACCACCTAGAGTCACTGAAGGTCTTTGGAGAAGTGAAGTTGCTACTGCAGCTGGTTTATTTTGGGGTCACTCATTTTCCCATGGACTCAGCAAGTCTGTGCCTGGGCGAGAGGTGACGGCTGTCCTGCGGGTTCATGAATGAGGACTGGACTGGCCAGACTCGGTCTGATCTGTCAGATAAAAGGTTGTGGTTTGGCCCATTTCCTGTGTGGGGGACTTCTGCTCAGTTGGAGGCCATGGAGGCAGAGAGAGACTCGGACAGTGGGCCCTGCTGCCAGTCCTAACCCACGTAGGAGGAGGGGCATCTCAGCTCACCTTAACCAGTCTCTAAATCCCAGGAAGAGATGCCTGGGGAGGCCAGGGACACGAGGACCACCTCCTGCATTCTGAACTTCCCCGGCTGTGTGCGTCACTGGCTAAGGGGACGTTCTCCCTTTCTCTCTTTAAATTATTTATTTATTATTTTTGGTGCTGGGGATTCAACCCAGGACCTCACACATGCTCTGCCACTGAGCTACCTCGACCTCTCCTTCAGTTCTATTTTTGAGTGTTGTTTGTGTTACTCTGGAGGGAGCTGGTAACACAATCAGAATATTCATAATGGAACGATGCTGGTGGGTTTTCACAGCATAGAGTGTGATCCTCAAATACCTGGCTAGCAGGTGTGAAGTTGTGCCTCTCAAGGCTGTGCCTCCCATCTCCATGCACGGGGTGAGGCAGAGGTGCTATTTTCTTTATTGCACACTTCAGGAAGCCTGGGCCCCAAGGAAAGTCAAGTGACCTGCCCAAGACCCTCTAAGGACCTGACAGGATTCGCTTGGGGCCCAGCTTTTGGGGCCTTGCTTCTCCTTTCACTTAGTAAGAACAACAAGAAAAGAGCCAGGTGTAGTGGCGCTCACCTGTAATCCTGGCTACTTGGGAGGTTGAGGCAGGAGGATCGCAAGTTTGAGGCCAGCCTCAGCAATTTAGCAAGACCCTGTCTCAAACTACATAAAAAATAAGAAGGACTGGGGATGGAGCTCAGTGGCTTAAATTTATAGTACCAAATAAATAATAAATAAAAGAAAGAGAAAAAAGAAGGAAGATAGGAAAAAAATTCTCCGCCCAAGTCCCACCCTGTAGGTCACGAGCATTTCTGACATTTATTTCCTTGTCCTCCTGACCTCCCAGCCCCAGTGCTGGCTCAGCCGAAGACAATGACCCCACTTGGTTCTTCCTGTTTTCTCTCCCACTTTTTGCCCATAAGAGCCACTTACAAAAGTAATTTGAGTTTACACAACACAGACTATAAAAGGCTATCTTCAGCTGAGGCCCAGAAGATAGTGGAAGAGTTTGCCAAGGACCATGAGCCAGGGAGCAGGGGAAACAGGCGTGGAGAGAGCTCCTGCCCGAAGCTTGTCCCTGCAGAACCTGCCTCACCCACCACAGGCATCCTGCCAGCACCTAATTGGACAAAGTGACACTCTACCTAGTCCCACGGTGGCCACTCTCCAGCCTGCCCCCACTGGTTTCTTGCATAGGAGCAGAAGAGGCTCCTGATCCAACTTTGCTTTGTTCCTCAGTAAGGCTGATTATCATATGTACTCAGCTGCCTAATTAGATGCCCATGAAGCCGAGCAGGGTTCCATGAGGGGACCTCTCAATACCAGAGAAACTTATGCATATTCAGCCCCTAAACAGGCAGGTGCGGCTCTACCTTGGCGCATGCCCACACTCAGGTCCTGCTTTTGCAGTAAACTGTGCCACCAAAACTGCTTGTCCTGAAATTCTTTTCTGGGATGTCGTCAAGAACCTGGAAGGACTGGGCATGGTAGCGCAAGCCTGTAATCCCAGCACTTTGGGAGGCTGAGGCAGGAGGATCGCGAGTTCAAAGCCAGCCTCAGCAACGGTGAGGTGCTAAGCAACTCAGTGAGACCCTGTCTCTATATAAAACACAAAATAGGTCTGGGGATGTGGCTCAGTGGTCGAGTGCCCCTGAGTTCAATCTCCAGTACCAAAAAAAAAAAAGAACCTGGAAGTTTGAAGGAGAGGTCTCCTCAGCTCTAGAGACCTCCTCAGGCTCCTGACCCATGACAAATGGATGGTTTGAAAGTTCCTGCTTTCTAAATGTTCAAGCATCCAATGTGGCTCAGAACACTGTAGACCCAAAGCTGTCCGTGAGATCGCAGTGTGCCAAGCAGGCCTGGGCACCCAGCGTCCTCCTCCCTCACCACGCCACTTTTTTTTTTTTTTAATATTTTTTTAGTTATAGATGGACACAATGTCTTTATTTTATTGCTTTGTATGTGGTGCTGAGGATCGAACCCAGGGCCCCAGGCATGCGAGACAAGCGCTCTACCACTGAGCCACAATCCCAGCCCCACCACGCCACTTTTTTTTTTTTTTTTTTTTTTTTGGTACTGGGGATTGATCTCAGGGGCACTCAACCACTGAGCCACCTCCCCAGCCCTATTTTGTGTTTTATGTAGAGACAGGGTCTCACTGAGTTGCTTAGCGCCTCGCCATTGCTGAGGCTGGCTTTGAACTCGCCATTCTCCTGTCTCAGCCTCCCTAAGTGCTGGGATTACAGGCTTGAGCCACCGCGCCCGGCTCACCACGCCACTTTTAACCAATGCCCTGGCGCACAGCTGGGAGCTGGATGGCAAATCTCTGTGCCATGTTTGTTGATATCTCAAAAAATAAGCAGCAGCGGCCACAGCTTGCTGTGCTCTTACACTCTGGCCCAGGTCCCCAGCCCCTCAGGTCATGTGGAAAAACAGTCAACTAGACAGGGTTTGGGGATGTGAGGGGGGGGGGCAGGACATTTGAGGAGCTATTCATTAAATTTTTATTTTTAATTTTTATTTTTTAGATGTTGATGGATCTTTATTTTATTCATTTATTTATATGCGGTACTGAGAATCGAACCCAGTGCCTCACACATGCTAGGCAAGTGCTCTACCACTGAGCCACAACTCCAGCCCATTCATTAAATATTTTTATATTATAAAATTAAAATTAGAAATATAAAACACAAAGTATAATCATTCCGATATTAAATTTATATGAAACTCCCAAATAATTGTATTCTCAAATTTTATCATTGCTCATTTAGCTCACAGATGTGACCATTCCTTTCTATATCAGGTTTTTTGGCTTAAACTAGCCACCCTGAATTCCTGATGAAGCCTTTAATGGAAAGTCCTTCAAATCCCCGATAACATCGACAAGAAAATTTGCACAAGAATGTTTCATTTTTATTGATTTTTAATTTTTGTGGTGCTAGGAATCGAACCTGTTTTATTGATTTTAAAATGACCATTCAAGCTGAGTGTGGTGACACACACCTGTAATCCTAGCTACACAGGAGGCTGAGGCAGAAGGATCATAAGTTCAAGGACAGCCTTAGCAATTCAGAGAGGCCCCTAAGGAACTTAGTGAGATCGTGTCTCAAAATAAAAAATAAAAAGGTCTGGGGATGTGGCTCAGTGGCACAGTGCCTCTGAGTTCAATCCTCAGTAACCCCCACAAAATAAAATAAAATAAAATAAAAATTCAAACATGTCCAAAGGTATGAATTTCTTCGTAGGACCTAGCTGTCCCCGCCGCTTCCACAGACACAATGCAATGCTGCCATTTCTTATAACAATGCAGATTGTTTTCAAACCCTTTGGAACATTTCTCAGTAACAGAGGAGCAGGAGATTGGGAGCCAGGACCGGGTCTATGGCAGCTGTGCCCCTGACCTGTGTGGATGCTGGTCCCTGAAGACTGTAGGGGCCCGAGCGCGCCTGCTCAGGAGCGAGAGCAGACAGTTCTGAGGATGCCCTGGCCTGGATCTGCTGAGCTGCCCCAGGGGCACTGATGGGTCCACTGCCCAATGGTAAGCTGGCCTCTTCCAGCCCCAGCCTATCCATCTGTGGAGCAGGGACAGTGGGAGTACCTGCCAGTTGGAGCTGTTAGGAGGATTCAGTGACGGTTACGTCTCGCCTGGTACACAGTAATGACATCTGTTTATTAAATAAAACTAGGTCAGAGGCTCTACAGTGACCCCCAAAGGTCCAGGTGTTAAAGCCTTGGTCCCCGGGGTGCTGTCTGAGAGGAGATGGAACTGGTAGGAATGGGGCCTTAGGTCACTGGGAGAGTGTTCTCAAGGGGGTCCAGGGGACCCTGCCCTGTCTGCTCTCTGCTCCCTGGCCCATGATCTGTGCTCTCTGCCTGCCTGAGCTCCTACCATGACCTCTGCCATCCTCAACAGAGGCCCAACCGGTGTGCAGCCCCATCTTGAATCTGAATCTCCAGACTGTGAACAAACCTTTTCTCTTTGTAAGTGAACTGCCTCGGGTATTTAGTTGTAGTAATGTGCACCTGCCTCAAATCACATACTTAATCAGATGTTCTAAATTCTAGATCTACCAAAAGCAGGGCACTCGATCCCTCTAGGCCTTGGTTTCCTGGCCTAGACCTGACGGCGGCACCGTCCCCAGGCGTAATGACACACAGAAAGTGCCTGAAACATGGCAAGAGTTCAGCAAACAGTGGCTGTCATGAAGTGACCCCGGCAGGATGAGAGTGGGGTGTGCTGCGGTCTAGACCTGGGCCCTGCCTCTCACAGGAAGTCATGTCTCCCAAACAGAAAAGTGCCTCACCTGTCGGGTTCCCTTCTTGTTTGTTCAAAATCTCTCCAATCAGGTTGTGTGTGTTTTTTTGGTTTTTTTTTTTTTTTTTTTTTTTTACTAGGGATTGAACTCAGGAGCACTTGACCACTGAGCCACATCCCCAGCCCTATTTTGTGTTTTATGTAGAGACAGGGTCTCACTGAGTTGCTTAGTGCCTCGTCATTGCTGAGGCTGGCTTTGAACTCGCGATTCTCCTGTCTCAGCCTCCCTAAGTGCTGGGATTACAGGCTTGAGCCACCGCGCCCGGCTTGTTTTTTTGGTTTTTTTTAACCCTTTCTTATTTTGTAGCCCTCATCTGTGGACTCTGGGCGTGGTTTTTCCAAATCTCTAAAGTGCATTATCAAGAACAATCGGAGCACATTGCTTCACAGAGGCACGGAGGCTGCTGGGGACGGGGCCTCTGCAGGTCTGAAATAAGCCCAACACATCTTTCCTCATTCGTGTTTTATTAGGAAGTCACATCAGAAAATTAATCAGTTATAAAACTTTAAATATTAAATGAATCATTCGTCTCAAATACGATTCACGAAAGCACATCAGATTTCTCAGGAAGACCAGAAGCAAAGTCAAATATGCGGCATTTCATTTTACAAATATATTTACACTTAATAGTCGTGAAAAGAACTTTCAAAAACAACTCTGTACAAATGTTATCATCGAGGACGGGCAGGAGCTTAACGTTTAAGATCTGCAAGATAAGTGAAATGAAATAAGTCATCTTTTATTAAAATATAACATTCTCTCTTTTCACCATATACATATATATTTTTTCTCTTTTAAATAAATATATATTATGATTTTTATTTTTTGAGGTGCTGGGGATGGAACCCAGGGCCTGTCACATGCTAAGCACACGCTCTGCCATGGGGCTTCACCCTGACCCTATTATGGATTTTGAATGG
Source organism: Xerus rutilus (assembly GCA_028644305.1). Classification (NCBI taxonomy): domain Eukaryota; kingdom Metazoa; phylum Chordata; class Mammalia; order Rodentia; family Sciuridae; genus Xerus; species Xerus rutilus. The sequence goes on from CM053411.1 coordinate 3,199,731, forward strand.
AGATTGGCTTGACGACATTCATCTGGTGCTCTGGGGCTGTGGAATTTACTTGGTAAGGAAAACAAATCGGAAAAGCACTGGGCATCGCTGGATCCCCTGACGTGGGAGCATCTACCTGGTTCCTGCACGTCTGCTCCTCACATCAGGATTTCTGAGTCCCTTGAGGAGTCATCTGCAAACAACAGCTCATCTGGCGACGGGCCCCCTAGGGGCAGCGTGCTACAGTGGGACCAGGAGACCCCATTTCTTACAGGTTTGTCCTCTGGCAAAACACCGTTCTTTCCAGCTGAGTTTGTGGCAGAGGGAGCCGAAGCCAGATTGTCCCACTCCTCGCTGCTGCCGTTCAGGATGTACCTTTCTTCCTGAGGGTTGTTCTCATGAACTTCCGCTGTGACCACGCTGACCGCAGAGGGGCAAGAAGCGAAGATGGAGTCAGGATCGATGTGCATGTCCAGCTGGGAGAGAGGCGGCCCCTCGGCCAGGCCTTCACAGCCCTCCAGCAGCTGAGTGTTGATGTAGATGACATCTGCTTTGTCCTGCACCTCAGGCAAACTCTCCAAGAGCTTCTCCAGCTGGAGCCTCAACGCTGAGAAGGTGGGTCGGTCCAGAGGGTCAGCGCTCCAGCAGGAGTACATTATTTCATACCTGAAAGCAGCAAAAGAGAGAGAGAATTATCTCCCGGCACAGCACCCAGAGCCCTCAGTGCCACTTACTTGGTGTCTTCATTTAATCCTTATCACATTTCGATCAGCATTCATTCCCCTTTTTACTGAGTAATTACTGAGATCCTATTTTGGGTGGCCTAATGTTTATTAAACTTTTGTAAATGTTCCCTGGGAACAAGAAAATGATTATCTCTAAGAATAAAGGACATATGTGGCAATTACATATACCTCTGCAAATAAGTGACATTTAAGGTCTTTTTCTTTATACAAGTAAAGGAAAACCAGGACTCATGGACCAAATCTGGCCCACTGTCTGCTTTGTAAATAAAGTTTTATTGGGACACAGCTGTGCACATTTGTTTACCTGTAGGCTGACTGCTTGTGCTACAACACAAGCAGTGGAGAGGGCGCCCCAAAGGACTCACAAAGCCAAAGATGGCTACTGTTTGGCACTTTACAAACAAGGCTTGCAGACCTTTGTTCTAGACCATCCAACTGGGCTGTTGCCAAGAGAGCCAGGGGAGATGGGGCCCTGGGGTGACTAGAGCTGAGAAGGCAGGAGCTAGGGTGGCACATGAGGGCAGGTGTGTGGCATGTGGTGGGCACTACTCCATCTAATCATCCCAACAGCCTGGTCACTGTCTCTTTGAAAAAAAATGGAGTGGACTCAAGGATGTTATAGAAGTGCCACGGCCACATGGGTGGCAGGGGACACAGATTCAGATGGGACAGTTCCTGTGCCCAAGGGCTGCTCCTGGCCCTTTCGGCTAAATTCTACAGAGGATGGCCCTTTCCTGGGTCATTCCTTCATTCCCAGTGTTTAATATAATTAGAATTACGGTGCAGGGCCATTTAAAGGAGTCCAACAAAACAGAAAAATAATGAGGAGTCACCAGGCTGAGGAAAAGCAGGCTCTGCCATCCTTTTATTCTGATCCTTTTCTGTGGTGAGAAGCTGACATTACTGTCACTGGATAGGACCTGAATTTATATCACCTGATGCGGGCAATAGATTAGTGGTATCTTAGGGACAGAAATGCGCCATTCTGATATTCCCATTCAGTTCCACCCTGCTGATCCTTCGGCCAGTTCTACTGACGGGTGGTCCTTCTCCCGCGCACAGCGCTCGCTGATGCAGGTGTGGAACAACCTCTTCTGTCTGTCTACTCCAGGAGGTGGAGACTCGCAAAGCGCCCCACACAGGGGGCCCTGAGCCTGGGCAAGGACACTGAGATAGCCCTGGGCACTTTCCCTGTCCCGCAGTCCTGATCCTCACTTTAGGCTTAGGAGTTCTTTTCGCCCTCAGTAGATAGTCATTTAAACTTGGCAGACAATTTTTATTTGTATTTTTGAGGTTTTCATGGTACAAATCAATTTGCATGACTCTGTTCTCCACAGAGCCTTTCCTGTTTGCAGCCTGAGATGCGCTTTGAGAGACTCAGTCCCCAGGGAGAGAATGTCCTTCTCATTGCTCCATCCAGAGGCTGCTGCTATTCCATTCACTTTCATTGATTCCATGTTAGGAGAAAGTGTCTAATCTATAGAAAGTGTCTATTATTTATTTTCCTTCTTTAGTCAATACTTAATGAAACATATGAAAACATAAACATGGCTTTTACAGACACAGTGAGCACATGTACAATTTCACCTGTTCCCGTGAAAGGGAGAGTTTAGGGTGAGGGTCAAGGTGATTGACAAGATGACCAGCGCTGGTGAGGCAGAGGAGGCTGCGCTGTTCAAATATTTTAGCTTTTCCGGATGGAAAAAGAAATGTTTGGTTATGGCCACTGGAAGTGGTCATTTTTGTTCTGTTCACATTTTACAAAAGATGTGCCCATATAGCCAGAGGGTTGCTCAATGGGTACAGAGTTCCAGCTGCGCAGGGTGAAGGGAAGAGTGCTCAGGGGATGGCTGACCCTGGTTACTCAGCGTGAACACCACGCTACTGAGCCGTACGCCACATTCTTTTTTTTTTTTTAAATATTTATTTTTTAGTTGTAGGCAGACAGAATATCTTTATTTTATTTTTATGCGGTGCTGAGGATGGAACCCAGTGCCTCACGCGTGCTAGGCAAGTACGCTACCACTGCGCCACAACCCCAGCCCCCGCCACATTCTTTTTTTTTTTTTTTTTTTGGTACTAGGGATTGAACTCAGGGGCACCTGACCACTGAGCCACATCCCCAGCCCTATTTTGTGTTTTATGTAGAGACAGGGTCTCACTGAGTTGCTTAGTGCCTCGCCATTGCTGAGGCTGGCTTTGAACTCGCGATTCTCCTGTCTCAGCCTCCCTAAGTGCTGGGATTACAAGCGTGA
>CM053411.1:3202810-3215475 GCA_028644305.1 Xerus rutilus
CCGCCACATTCTTAAGATGGATCATGTTATTCATATTTTGCTACAATTAAAAAAATGCCATCAGATTAATTTGCTAAATGTGCGCATTTCTGAATTTACTCATATTTGTTCAGGCTCTGAGGATGACAGAGAAAAGTGTTGGGAGTCTGTTTTGAGAAGCAATGCCGGCCTTCCCTCAGCTGGGTGCACATCTCTACCCTGCCCAGCCAGGGCCTGATCCTAACTCTGCTGCTCAGCCCACACAGGCTCTCAGTCCTTTTCTTTTCTGGGCCTGGACTGTGTTGGGTGGAAGTGGAGGGTCAGGTGGGTCAGTAGGTAAAGGGGGCTTCTGCGAGGGGGCAGGTGGTATGCACCGGGTCCTCGGTACAGACAGGCAGCTGAGGCCCTGGGTGCCCAGATGCTGGAGGTCAGCCATGGGGAAGGACAGGCGTGTGAAGGACACGTGCGGCACTATGGTGGGGCAGCCGGGAGTGGAACCCTGATGATGAGCCACAGCTTTGAGGGGGCTGATGCAGAGTCAACACCACTGCGTGTGTGGGCTGGGGTGCCTCAGCCTTTACACCTCCCAGCAGCCCCATGGGGAGGAAATGTGGGTTCTTCCCAAAGGGCAGCTGGGGCTTGCAGAAGAGGGAGTCTGGCTTAGGGGCTTAGGTTCCACTAACAGTGAGCGCCCAGCCCCTGTGACACCAGTCGCCTGCTCTGACCGCTGACCTTCCCTCTGTGTTGACAACTCAAGCTGCTGCACAACATGTAGCTGTGGACAACAGCTCGCTCCCTCGGCCAGCCACCCTCACACAGGTACACGACCCACTCAGAGGAAGAACCCAGAAGGCAAGCCTGAGCCTCAGGATGACGGTAAAGCCATGGCTCAGACCAAGGAGGCCTGGCGCCACAGCCCAGGTTCCTAACTACTCAACCACCCTGCCCGACACAGGTCAAATCCTGACAATTTGGGGTTGACCCTAAAGGCAATGGGGAACGTGGCAAGATTATGCCTAGAAGCATTCTGTGATCAGATGATTCATTCCTTCAAATCTAGTGGCTCATGCATGGGAATCTAGAGCAATCTAGAGCTGTACCTCTGAGCTACACCAGCCTCAGATTATACTCTTACAGAGGTCACTCTGGTTGCCATCCATCAATGTACCAGGAGCCTGGGCGCAAGGAGGAGGGAGAAAGGATAGGTACCACGTGCACTCATTCACTCATTTCTGCTACAATGCCATCGTGGTGCAGGGCAGGGAGCAGATGAGCTTAGGCACGCCCTGACCAGGCCTGGGGTTCTATGGTTTGACAGTGTAAGTGATGGGAACAGAGGAGGAGAGGGATCTAAAGGACATCTGCACGCTGATGGGACCCAGCAGAGCAAAGAACGAGATGGCTCCTAAGTGTCCTGCTGGAGGGAGCAGGACCAGCACCAGGGCCACGCACCAGGGTGCCCACCAGCTGGTGGAGAGTCCTGAGGGCTACAGTGCGGCCACGACCAGCTCAGCTGGGGAAATCCACGGAGGCATCAGGGAGCAGCGTCCTGGGAGTGGGGAGGGGTGGCCCTCTGAAGGGCAGGCTTTGAGAGCAGTATGATTGACATCTCTGTGATTGACATCACTATATTCAGAGTTGACTTAAAAAAACCAAAGGGCAACTAAACACAGGAGTGAGTTCATCCCGGCCGTGTTCGGACAGCAATCCTGGATGAGAAGCTCAGGATATCCCTTTGGTTTTTAAAAGGTAAGGCCCCTGAAGGAAGCACAAGGGTCTCCCTGGAGATGCTGTTGCTAGCCAGCATCCAGATGTGGGGGCTGTGGCCTGTGTGTACCTGCCTGGCTCCCCAGCCACACTGGGGTGCTGACTCTGCCACTCCAATGTCTCCAAGGAGAACAGTGACTCAGGGGTCCTGCCTTCTGGGTCTATGTGAGACATCTCAAAGCCACATGTGACACAGCTCAGGCCTTGCTAAGACCCAGGCTAAGCAGCGCAAAGGTCAGCTGCTTTGAGGAAACCTAAGAAAGAAATCCCAGCAAAACTCCTCCCAGTCTATGCCATGCCACTGACGGCTTCCTTGTTTCCAGAAGCAAACAGCTCATCAACATGAAACCCTGGAACTGATTGAATCAGGGCTTCAGGATTCTCTAAGAGACTTAACAGTGTTCGTTTCTGTTCCGTGTTAGACAACGTCAACCACAGGGAGAACCACTGTGACCGCCGGTGGGGTGGGGGCTCGGGTGCACACAGTTTCCTTCTGTTTGCCTTAGACAGGCCTGGGAGGCTGCCTGCAAACTCGCCTGGCCTGTCCACCTCGGGAGCAACAGGGGCTGAGCTGGGGTGACTCCGGGACCTGCACGTGCTCCCTGAGCAGTGCCCACCATGGTGTCCCGTGGCAGAGCCAGTGCAGGGCCAGGCTCCTGAAATGTTCCTGCTGACTATGGAGAGAACATCCCCCTCCAAGCCCATGACCCTTGCTGCACAGAGCAGACAGTGCTACAAAGGTTCAAGTCACCAAGACACCGGCAGCATGACAGGTCATTATTTAGGACAGGGCAGCAAGGTGCTTGGGGGGATGGATTTGCAATGACGCTATCAACCACTGGCATTATGGGAGCACTTCCTCTGTGCGCCTCCCACAGGGTGAACCCTCCACATGCTTCTTTCTTGTCTGGTTGGGGGTTAATCCAGGGGTGCTCTGCCACTGAGCTAAATCCTCAGCCCTTTTTATATTATTTATTTTGAGACAAGTTCTTGCTAAGTTGCTGAGGCTGGCCTTCAACTTGCCATCCTTCTGCCTCAGCCTCCTCAGCGGCTGAGATCTCAGGTGTGGTCCCTACATCTGGCTCCGTACATTGTCTTGTTGAGCCTTTACAAGAGGTCTCTGAAGATCATCTAGCTAGCTGTTCTTGTGGCTGATAAAATGAAGCACAGAGAGGTTAAGTCAGCTGCCATGGTCACATACATGGTTAGTTAGGAGGCGTCCAGCCTGTCCTGACCCAGGGCCAGAGTCTCTTCCTCAAAGTGCCTCACCTTGAAGACAGACAGGGGGCTGTTGGGATGGGACATGCGCTGTGGCAGGAGTTGGGAGCACTCACACCGGTGTCAGAGAGCACCTTGAAATACACCTTTCTGGTCCCAGTTTGTACCAAGAGCATCAAAATCTCCAGCCTGAGAAACTGCATTGTTAGATCATCCCGGAAGCCTTCTGGTGACCAGCCCCAACTCAAAGTCACTGGCTCAGATTTCGAAGTTTACTGACAAAGGATGCGATATGTAATCGGTGTGTCCAACATGCTCCATAGAAAGAGAAGGATAACTGGACCCAAGGAGTCCATTCCAGAACCTCATGCACTATGAAGGAAACCTATGTATTGATGGGATATCTTTCTCGGAGGTGCCTTAGGAGTTTGCGAACATGTGCTGTTGCCCTGTTTGGACAGCGTCCATCGGTCGAGGCTGAGACCTCCTGGAAGCGTGAGCCACATCACTGGGGATGTGCATGGACCACTCCCACACCAGGAATGGCTGCTGGCCGTGGAAGTCTGCCGCTGCTATGCTCTGCATGCCCACCTGCTAACAGCAGCCCCCATGGCTGTGTCCCCCCAGGACTGTGCAGCCAAATGGCTGCCCCTGTGGAATGCCCAGTGACACAGAGACCCCACTCACAGCTCGTCCAGGCAGTCCTCGGGCTGCTTCAGCCTGTGGCCGTGGAGAAGGTAGTCATACATCTCGTGGTTCTGGACGCCAGGGTAGGGAGTCATTCCCCGCGTCGCTATTTCCCACATGGTCACGCCAAATGCCCACTGAGAACAAAGCACCAAGGAGTTAGGACGCAAAGGCTTTCCACAGAGGCTGAATGGACTTTTTCATCGGGAAAGGTCATTTCCTTAAAGCTCTAAAGATGGTGCACAAAGCTGGCAATTATGTTTGAGACCCATTGTCTCCTGACCCTGCAAAAACCGTGGGGTCGGAGTGACACAGCTCCTTGCTTTTACGAAAGCTGTGCTGGGAAATTCGACAGCGGCAGACGCGACCTCGTCTCACGTCTCCGCGGCTTAGGGGTCTGCTCCACCGTGGCCGTGGGTATGGTCTGCGCCCAACCTTGGGCACAGGGTATAATTACACAGCCCTTGGTATCAAAGAGCCCCTGTGTGAGCTCATTCCACCCCATGCAGATATGAAATGTCTCAATTGCAGGCAGGAAGTCACTCTTTGTAGCAAAGGAAAATGGGAGTCAGGGAAGGTCCCAGGCAAAGCACAGACCAGCAGGCTCCACGGTTCTGCCTCCATTAAAGGATCCCGCAACAAGTAAAAGGGAGCTCCCCACGCTGTTGGTCTAAGGAAGCTGCCCGCCATGCAGGCCTGTCTCTTCTTCCCGGCGCCCTGGCCTCTGCCCAGGGGCTGAGGCAAAGCCGAGTACCCACCACGTCACTTTTGCTCGTGTAGACCCGGTCGGCGAGGCTCTCCACGGCGATCCACTTCACGGGCATCTTGGCGATGCGGCCCTGGCGGTAGTAATCACCACTGTAAATCTTCTTGGAGAGGCCAAAGTCCGCCACGCAGACCGTCATGTCATCCCGCAACCTGCAGAGAGCAAGACCACATCCTCAGTGACCTCGGGAGTGCAGCCTGTCACCTCAGTCGACATCAGATGCCGTGGAAGACAATCGTCAAGGCACTGGGCCCCCTGAGCCTGTGGGGTCCCGCGTGGGCCAAAGCAGAGCAAGAGAGGGGGCCAGAGATTTACCGTCTCGTATCACTCTGGCCTGTGTGGGGACCGGCCCAGCAAGGCCGCCTGTGCCCAGTGGCTGGAGACGCTGGAGGAGGCAGAGACACAGCACAGCAGCTCATAGCCCAGGCCCTGGTGGACTGAGCTAGTGCCCCACTACCTGTCCTGCCTGGACTCCCGAAGCCATGCTGGCCCCGTTGGCTAAGCCAGCACCAGAGGCGGGGAAGTAAACCTAGTAAGAGATGCTGGCTTTTCTTGTTGTTGTTTGTTTGTGCGCTGTGCATGGAACCCAGGGGTGCTTAACCACAGAGCCACATCCCCCGTCGTTTTTATTTTGTATTTTGAGACAGGGTCTCACTAAGTTGCTTAGGGTCTCGCTAAGTTGCTGAGGCTGGCCTTGAACTTGTGATCCTCCTGCCTTAGCCTCCCCAGTCACTGGGATGACAGGCATGTGCCACCACGTCTGGCTCGAGATGCCGGGCTCCTTGCTAAGATAGTCAGGTGCGTCCTTGAGGAATTACCTGAGAAATTGAAAGGACACAATGGCATTTATAGCCCAAGGTATTAAAACAGGTTCTAGAGAAAAAGGTGGAAAAGAAGGAGGAAGGAGAGGAGAGAGGGGGGCCATGGGGAGCTGGAAGAGAACTAGAGGGAGGTGACTAATTTGTCCCTTTTGACTGACATTGATTTTAAAACCGGAGGTCGGCCTGGGATTGTGGCTCAGTGGTAGAGCACTTGCCTTGTATGCGTAGGGCACTGGGTTCGATCCTCAGCACCACATAAAAATAAATAAAATAAAGATATTGTGTCCATCTGCAACTAAAAAAAATATTAAAAAAAAAAAACAAAAAACTGGAGGTCACACATCCTGGGAAATTTCTCCATCTGGGGCAAATGGGACAGCAGGTCACTCTAGCTGGGGGGAAAAGTGTGAAGAAAATATTAAGAGAAGAATACATTTTCACGATTCTCTCTTCATGGTAGAAAAAGTATTTAAATAAAAAACAGTGACAGAACCAACAATCACAGGTATTGTCTGTGAAGATTTTCCCCAGGTAATGTCTCTGTCAGGATGAAACAAAGGGGTGAACTCAAGTCCAAGTTCAACAACACACTCGTCCACAGGGAAGGCAAAGCTACGGGGCTCCAGGTACGAAACTTCTTCACCAGGAAGCAGCATGAACGCGGGGACGCGACCTTTCTTATTGCCCTTGCTGGCACTACGTCTTGTATATCATCATGCATTATTGTCATGGTGACATGTGAGCCAGGTGACTCCCACAGGGCTCTGGGTCCAAAGCTAGCTGATGACAGTGGGAAGGACCAGGCAGGTGACAGGGTGGCACTGGAGAAGTAAACACACAGGAAAGCTCCGGAGGCCACCAGACCCCGGGGGGCAGACAGCGAACCCCCAAGCAAAACCCCGCCATGATCGGGGCTACGGAGGTCTCACCCAGAGCAGCCATGCTGCTCCTTCCAACCTCACTCCCTCCTGGTCAGCGGTAGGCCACTCCCCAGACTCGCAAGACCAAACACCAGAGATCCAGTGCCCTCCAGGATGACCCAGGACACTTACATGCAGTTTCGAGCAGCTAAATCCCGATGAAGAAAATTCTTGTTGCTCAGATACTCCATTCCCAGGGCGATGTCCACCATGAACTTCACCAGGGTCTGCAGAGGGATAGGCTAAGGGCAGAGGAAGATGGTCTTTTAGATGGAAAAACTGGCAAGATATTCCCACCCAAGGGAGTCGCGGTGTCCTCACTCGTTAAGATATGCAGTGCTACAACAAGAGAACATTTCGTTATCACATCACTAATATCACAAATGTGAGTTTATTAAAGGAATTTTTAAAAAACCCAAAGCCTTTTGGCAAATACCACGTTCTCTTCTCTCCATCTTTAAAACTATTCACGGTGAACACCACTGAGGCCAAAGGCCCCCCTCGGTATCCTGAGTGTGCAAGAGTCAGGCCAGGCTGACGAAGGGAAGGGATGGTCCGGCACCTGGGAGGCCAGGCGTGTGTTGGGTGGCTGGTCTAACATTTTAGCGGCAAAAAGCCCACTTAGAGGGAGCTATTTCTGACTGTGTACCCCTCAGCCCTTCTGCTAGCCTTTGACATTGAAGTGTTTTGAAGGATACTGCTTTTCCTCTAGGTAGCAAGGAGGCTGGTCTTCACCTCTTATCATGGACCAAAGTTCAATACACACGCAGGAATTTTCATTTTGGTCTCTAGGGCCCTCTTTCTGGAAGTTTCCACCATTTAGTGTTTTCTCCATGTTATAAAAAGTCAAGCTACACTGCTGTGGTAGGAAATCTGCTCCTGGTAGAGTTGGCTGCGAGGACGATGACCAGTGAAGACCTCCATGGAATAATTAAATGTTTTAATGCGGTCACTGCCCTGAAGGAAAGAGCTCACCACAAGTTCCTGGCAACCATGAAGGGTCCATGCGTGGTGTGCCCTCCCTGAGGCAGGGGAGGTGCCATGGCTGGCTCTCCTCAGAACATGAGTTTTCCACAGGGGGACTCACAAAGGCTCCACATTTTGAATGACTTCCCTTTCCCAACCAAGTCTCATGTCAATTACACACTGCACATAAAACCAAGATGCCTCAGTGATCCTTGTCCTTAAGTAACACAGTTACTAAAAAATGCCCACGAATCAGGCATAAACGTTTTCTGTCTCTGCTCTGTATATTTGGGGCATTTGTTTTTCTGGGATGCTAATTTCCAGAAAAGGACTCAGATCCTAAGAAATATCAGATTCTGCTATAATTCAGGGCAGGGTAATAAGTACCAAGAACTATTCATTTGGACCAAGAGTAATTATGTTATTTTTGGAGACCATGACTAAAGTCATTCAAAGAATACTTGTGCAGCACAGTTAATCACTGAGTTCAGTAAGACTGCGGGACACAAGATGTACAAAACTCAACTGTATTTCTGTACACTAGCACTGAACAATCTGAAATGAAATTAAGAAAATTTCATTTGAAATAGGATCAGAATCAAGTATTTAAACATAACTTTTAAAAAGTAGTGTGGACTTCAATTCTGAAAGCCACAAAATATTGGAAAAAAGTAAAGATCTAAATTCACAGGAAGATACCCTGCACTCATAGATTGTAAGACTTAATATTGTTATAATGTCAATTCTCCCCAGTTGAGCTACTGATTCAGCATGAGACCTACCATAACACCAGCTGGCTTCTTTCTAGAAATTAACAAGCTGATCCTTAAGTTCATATGGAAACTCCTGGAAGCCAGAATACCCAAAACCAGCCTGAACGAGAACAAAGTTGGAGAACTCACACATACTGACCTCAAACTTACTGCAAAGCAACTATAATTAAGACGATATGGTACTGGGATAAAGATAGACATATAGATTCATGGAATAGAACTGAGAGTCCAGGAATGGCCAGGTGGCTTTTACAAAGGACATCAAGACCATTGACCACAGGGAAAGAAGAGTCTTTTGAACAATGGTTCTCAGACAACTGAAGAGTCACGTGCAAAAGAAGGAAACTGGGCTGGGATTGTAGCTCAGCGGTAGAGCGCTTGCCTCGCATGCGTGAGGCCCTGGGTTCGATCCTCAGCACCACATACAAAGCAATAAAATAAAGACACTGTGTCCATCTACAACTAAAACAAAAATTAAAAAAAAAAAAAAGAAGGAAATTGGACCTCTATCTGAAATCATACAAAAATTAATTCAAATTATCAAAAGATGGAGCAGCTGGGTGCAGTGGTGCATGCCTGTAATCCCAGTGGCTCAGGAGGCTGAGGCAGGAGGAATGAAAGTTCAAAGCTAACCTAAGCAACTTAGTGAGGCTCTGTCTCGAAATCAAATATAAGAAAGGGCCAGGGATGTGGCTGAGTGGTTAAGCACCTGGGTTCAATCTCCAGCAGACCCCTCCCCCCAAAAAAAGAAAAGAAATAAAAGAATCGGAAGTGTTGGTAAGGATGTAGAGATATTGGAACTCTTCTTCATTGCTGGGGAGAATGTGAACTGGGGCTGCCACTTCAGAAAGCAATCTGGCAGTTTCTCAAAAAGTTAAACATTCAGTTACATTTGACCTAGTAATTTTACAGATAAATATATACCTTAGAGAATTTAAAATATACGTCAACTCAAAAATTTGTATATGTTATTCTTAGAGTATTATTCATAAAACCAAAAGGTGAATAGTTCAAATGTTCATCAACAGATGAGCAGACAGAATATGGTATGTCCATATAGTAGAATATTACTGGGCCATGAAAAAGAATGAAGTACGGGCAGATGTGTGCTGCAATGTGGATGAACCTTGAAATAGTACATTAAGTGCAAGGAGTCAAGCACAGAAGCCTATAGGTCGATAGGATTCCATTATATGCAATGTCTGAAATATGCAAATAGGAACATTTGCATATTGTTTTTTTTTTTTTTTTTTTTGGTACCAGGGATTGAACTCAGGGACACTCGACCACTGAGCCACATCCCCAGCCCTATTTTGTGTTTTATGTAGAGACAGGGTCTCACTGAGTTGCTTAGTGCCTTGCCATTGCTGAGGCTGGCTTTGAACTCGCGATTCTCCTGTCTTAGCCTCCCTAAGTGCTGGGATTACAAGTGTGAGCCACCGCGCCCGGCTGAACATTTGCATATTTAGGGGTGTGAGTGAGTGGGGTGGAAAGGGTGGGAGGCAACAGCTAAAGAGCAAGTGGTGGCTTTTTTTATGATGATGAAAATGTTCTAAAATTGGTTGTGGTACTGGTTGTACGACTCTTGTGAATATATTAAAAACCATGGAATTGAACACTTTAAGTGAGAAAATTGAGCCGGGCGCAGTGGCTCATGCCTGCAATCCCAGCACTTAGGGAGGCTGAGACAGGAGAATCACGAGTTCAAAGCCAGCCTCAGCAATGGAGAGGCACTAAGCAACTCAGTGAGACCCTGTCTCTACATAAAACACAAAATAGGGTTGGGGATGTGGCTCAGTGGTCGAGTGCCCCTGAATTCAAGCCCCAGTACCAAAAAAAAAAAAAAAAAAAGAGAAAATTGTAATTTATTTGAATTATATGTAAAGCTGTTACCAAAAAAAAAAAAAAGAGGCCTTTCCCAGGAAAAGAGCGAGGAAGCGAGAGAGGGAGAAGGATGGGCAAAAGGTGGGCTTCTCTCCTCTGTCTCTGGAGGCTGGCATGTGAGGATGTGATGCCTGGAGGAGCTGCTACCATGTTGTCACCATGAGGAGAGCTGGCCACAGATGAGAAGAAAAAAAGGAAGCATTTCCAGATACTCAACGTTGAGGACAGAAGTGGCCGGCTCGGGAGCAAGCCGCCTCCGGGCATCACCTCTTGAGAACCCGTGTCTCCTTTATTAGTGTCATCTTGAGTTGCTGGTCGTTCTGCCTGCTGCAGACCCCAAAGCCACCCCAGCTGTCTGCCTCACCACCCTCCCACCGCTCTGCTCCTGCTACGCGGGACGACCTGTTTTCCCTGAAACACGTGTGTGTTCTTGGATGGCACCTTCTGATCTCAGCCTTGGGCTTCTCTTAGGTTTCCGTTTATCCCTTCTGCTCCTGGCAGCTGGGATTCATTCGGTCGCTCATCCCTTCCCTGAAGCTCCAGGGCGGGTCGCTCAACTCTCTTCCGGCTGTTGCCCTTTGTAACAGGGACATCTTGTCATCTGCCTGTCCGCCCTGAACAAACTGTTCGCACAGAGGAGAGTGACCCTGGAGGCCAGCGTCTGGGCCCTGCTGGAGAAGCGAGTTTACATGCCCCGAGACCTTGTGCTGGGCCACTCTGGCAGGAACAAAAGGTCTTTATTCCAGGAAATGGACCGGACAGGCAGCAAAGAGAGCTGAATAAAAACTTCATTCCCTGTTCATCCACGCACTGTGTCTTGCTTCTTATCTGCAGCCACAAGTATGAACATATAGCCGTTTTTGATACTCATAGCACTTGGGAGTTACTCTCCATCCTTGAAGATATTCTTGGATTTTTGCAAAGATAAACTCATCATGAGTTAGTAAAAGGCTGGGTCCTGGCTTCTCTCACTCGTTCCAGAGACTAGAAGCCACGGCAGGGCTTCTGTTAGGCACAGGGCAGCTGATTCTGACATTTATATGGGGGGTCATGAAACTAGAATAGCCAAGACAACTCTGAAGAAGTAGAAGAAAGGAGGACGAAGCGTGTCCTGCAATTTTCAGACTTACAACAAAGCTACAGGAGCAAAGCAGGACGGAGTCCAACGAACAGACGAGACCTTGGATGAAGACCCGCATGTACACAGCCAATCGATCTTTTTTTTTTTTTTTTTTGGTACTGGAGATTGAACTCAGGAGCACTCGACTGCTGAGCCACATCCCCAGCCCTATTTTGTGTTTTCTGTAGAGACAGGGTTTCACTGAGTTGCTTAGCGCCTCGCTGTTGCTGAGGCTGGCTTTGAACTCACAATCCTCCTGTCTCAGCCTCCTTAAGTGCTGGGATTACAGGTGTGCGCCACTGCGCCCGGCTCCAGCCAATCCATCTTGACAAAGGCATAAAAGCAAATTCAGTGGATTAAGGATGGTCTTTTCACAAATGATTATCTACATAAAAAATACCCCACAGACCTTGAACTAAATCTCACACCTAACTAAAAATGGGTCACACGCTGAAATACACCATGGAAAACACAGAGGTTTTACGAGAAAGACTTCTTTTTTTAACCAGAGGTTATTTGGCAAAGAGTTCTCAGACAAGACAGCAGAAAGCATGATTTATGAAAGCGGAAGTGCAAACAGGTGTTTGTAATTGCACCCAGCAGGGTCCCGCCATGAGTCACGGCCAAGGGGAGAAGGGGGATTGTTGGAGAAAGCCCAGGTGCAGACTGCGAGATGCTGGTCCCCCAGGACCTGCAGTGATTTAGGGCAACACCAGCCCGAGGGACTTCTGTCCTAATACAGAGTGACTCCTGACAGAGGCCAGCTCCATGCTGTCCTCGCGTGTGTGCCCCAACCTGAACCGGGCAGGATGGCCGTCTTCTCTAACAGAGAGGCAGGTGAGGGAGAGCAAGAGGGGAGGCTCAGCTAGGCACACAGTGTGACATGCCACAGACCTCCTGCTCACGGGTCCATCCACAAGAAACACCATAGAGGGTTTCATTTCCGATCAGGAGGCCCAGACGCCATGTCTCCATCAACGGATTCCCAAAGTCTACAATCCTGAAAGTCAACACTAAAAACAGCCCTGAAGAGGCCAGCCTCTAAATCTGTGGTCTTAAGTGTCCTCGGGATTTATAATTGCCATATCTGAAATGGCCAGGGCTTCTCCATCCTGATGGCTGGTAGGCCAACATAGGGAATGAAATGTCACAAACGCGCTTCACACTGACACCTATTACGCACAGCTGATTCTCTCTCTCTCTCTCTCTCCCTCTCTCTCTCTCTCTCTCTTTTGTGTGTGTGTGGAGAGATGGAGTCTGAAGCCAGGGCCTCACACATGCTAGGCAAGTGCTCTGCCACTGAGCTACATTCCTGTTCCCTTTTCAAATTTCTTTATTTTGACATAGGATCTTGCTAAATTGCCCTAGCTGGCCTCAAACTTTCCATCCTCCTGCCTCAGCCTCCCAAGTAGTTGGGATTATAGGTGTGAGCCACTATACTTGGTTTGATTATAATTCATTTTAAATAGATTAAGATGATCATAAAAGTGTGTTCACTAAATACGAGGCACGCTTCTCAGGCTGAAACCATGACATTGAGAATGGCCCTGTAAGGTTATTTTAGGAGATCTATCTTCCATGGCTTTCCCAACACTGGTGATCTCTGCAGAATCTATGGCTAGGGGTGCAGGCTGGGAGCCAGGCTCTGGCTCCAGAGTCAGTGAGGCTGTGCACCCAGCCAGGCTACTCCCACCATAAATGGGACCAACACCACTCATGAGCAGGTCTGTCCTGAAGACGGATGCCACAGTTCAACCCCGGGGG
>CM053411.1:3215975-3267663 GCA_028644305.1 Xerus rutilus
TTAGTCATTCTTTCTTGCACTAACATTTTTACCAAAGAAAGAAAGTCAACTTACAGGTGAGTTCAATGGCTCGCCGGCAGAAGGACTTCTTTGCTACATAATTTACGACCAATTCAGAATCCTCCTCTGTGAACGCGCTCCTGGAAGATGAAGATAAGGACGTCACACATGCAAAACAGGCCTGACACCGCCTGTCAGCAACGAAAACATCTCTCACTAGGAGAAACAGGTTTCTGTCCTTAGATCTGTTTTAGGCTTAGTTGGCAATGTCAAAACGACTGTGTCCAGGCACTCCTAAGTGCAGAGAATAACTAAATTCCCAATCGCCAAACAATCTGAGCAACAGAATAAAGCAGCAAGGGATGGTAAGTATAAAGTGATTATCTGCAAGTCCAAGATGATGTACAGATGACCCAAAGAGATGAATCTCCTGGAAAGAATTTCAAGCATTTGTTTGTGGCTCCTGCAGCCTTCAGGGGTGAGAGAAGCTAATTCCTCATCTAGTGCAGTGAGGCCTGTGTGGTCACTTGCTTTCATAGAGATGTGTAGACAGGGAGCGAGAATACCTTGACACCGAGAGACCAGCAAACCCTCCCTCAGCCAAAGGTCAACATCCACAGAGATAGATGTCGAGTGTACGAGCAAAACACCAGACAAATGCCCACAGAAGCATCCCACAAAACACCCGACCCGGTTCCCGAAAGCTGTCAAGATTGTCAAAGACAAGGAAACGGAGAAGCTGCCCCAGCCCAGGGAGCCTGGAGGGACTCGACCACTAGAAGTGGGATCCCAGGACAGAAGAGGGACGTGAGGTAAAAACTGAGGAAACCGGGGCTGGGATTGTACCTCAGTGGTAGAGCGCTTGCCTTGCATGCGTGAGGCCCTGGGTTCGATCCTCAGCACCACATACAAAGCAATAAAATAAAGACATTGTGTCCATCTACAGCTAAAAAAAAAAATTAACAAAAAAAAACCCCCAGAGGGGCTGGGAATATAGCTCAGTTGGTAGAGTGCTTGGATTGCATGCACAAGTTCCTGGGTTCTAATCTCCAGCACCAAAAAAAAAAAAAAAAAAAAAACCCAGAAACAAAAAACTGAGGAAACTGGAATACAGTGTAGATTTTAGCTAACGATAATGCACCAATACTGGTTTATTAATATAATAAATGCACTATGCTAACCTAAGCTGTTACTAACAGGGGAAATTAGGCATGGGGTACGTGAAGGTCTTTGTACTGTCTTCTTAATTTTTCTGTAAATTTAAAACTATTCTAAAAAATAAAATCTACAGGCTGGGCAGGCGGCTTAGTGGTAGAGTGCTTTGCCTGGACTGTGTGAGGTCCTCAGTTCCATCCCCAGCACTGCAAAAAACAAACAAACAAACAAAAAACCAGTCTATAAAAATTTCATTTAGTCCATTTAAGATTAATCAGTAGGAAAGTATTATGAATTAATTAGTCTCAATTATAGAATTGCTGGGCACGGTGGTGCACATCCGGATTCTCAGCAACTCAGAAGGCGGAAGCAGGAGGATCACTAGTTCAAGCCAACCTGGGTGACTGAGATTTTGTCTTAAAATAAAAAGGGCTGGGCATGGGGCTCAGTGATAGAGCAACCTTCAATCCATAGTATCATTCAATAGTAGGCTTAATTTCATTTTAGCTTGGGCACATAAATTATTTTTATAACACAGTCTTGGGCACATAAATTATTTTTATAACACAGGCTGGGGCTGGGGCTCAGTGGTAGAGCGCTTGCCTAGCATATGTGAGGCACTGGGTTCGATCCTCAGCACCACGTAAAAATAAATTAAAAAGTCTATTAACAACTAAAAAAAAAATTTTAAAAGAGATAATACAGTTTTGAAAATAATATATATTGGTAATATTAGTATATAAATAATATATAACATTTAATATACATGTAGGCAAAGCAAGCCAATTGGAAATAGCACTATAACCATGTATGAGCCCCAAGTTACGGATGGATTTCTACTTCTGATTATTTGATATAGTCTGATTTTTTAAAACTATAAGAATGTTAATTTTATAACTAGAAAATAAAGATGTTTTCATTAAAACAGGTACAGAAAGGTGCCTGTACAAAATAAATGAATAGATCTCATGGGGAGGACCCGTGGAAACTGATTTTAGTAAATATAAAAATAACCTGTTATCAGCTTTTGTTGAGCTTAGTGGTTATTAGAAAAAGTTTTATTCCTAAATATTAGAGTAATTTTGTAACTTTGTTAATGTTTTTGCTGAATTTAGCAGCCCCATTTTTTTCGGGGGGGGGAGTAAATTCTGTAACTTTCAACCCTAAATTTTCTTAGGTTATTGTAACCAAATTTCAATGAGCTAATATCTAACATCCGTTTTGGGGCTAGATTTATGAGTTGGTGGAGGCCTAGCTAAGAGAAACATTTCCAGATGAAGCCTTCTTCCACATTTCTCAGTTGTAGGATGATAAGCCACATATGGGCAGCTCCCATATCAGTATCATGCATTTCTCTCTAAATCAGTGCCTACAACAGGCTGTTTTTTGAACATTTGTTCCTTTCTCCAGATTCCAAAATAATCTTCAACATACCTTCGATTCCTACCTATAAATGGACACCCTGTGTTGTCCATAGACTGAGTTCTCTTAGCTTGTACCAGTACCTGGCGGTTCTAATCACTAGGCACGTTTTTATGTTGATGAAGACCAGCACCCTCCATCCAAACTCCTGTGTTTGTCAGAACTACAGATTTACTCTCCCAGCTCATCAAGTGTTAGCAACAATCCAGCACCAATTTTGATGGTGTTTATATCAAATTTATGATTACTTTGAGAAAAACAAAGATCTTGACAATAGTCTTCCTATCCATGAACATGGTATACTGTATTCCATGTACTCAAGTCTTCTCAGCACTGTCAGGATAGTTTGATTACTTTCCAAAAAAGCTCTTGCACATCTATTGAGTTTATTCTTAGGAATATTGTAGTTTTTGTGCTATGATGGATAGCATTTTATTCCAGCACTTTGTCTCTCATGTATTTTAAAACCAGAATCAAAATAGTTTCATGATATGTAATGCCCTAAAACAAAAGGTGTGTGTGTGTGTGTATATATGATTTTTTCCTAAGGGAAAGCAAAAAAAAAAAAAAAAAAAAAAAAAAAAAAAAGGAGGAAAGGAGAAAAGAAAAGATTTCTGGAGACCAGGAAGAATACCATTGCTATGTGCTGTTCCTAAATCTCCTGGTAAAAGTCTCAAAGGGCAATGGATCACCCCTTTGCTATTACACCCTCTGCCTCTTGGATTCCCCAGGCTGTACATTCTAGGAGCTCTTACCAGGCCCACAGGGACTTCCATAGGAGCACTGGCCTTTATTTTCTTGGTTCTGTTTTAAGATCCTATATTCTAGATGGTCTCAAGCAAATACATCTACGAATCATTCTATAATGACTATTGTTCCAATAATCCTAACCACGAATTCCCACTCAATGACACAAACTGCCTTCTGCCACTATTCTTATTAACATCAGCATCTTTTAATTGCTGACTGAATAGAAAGTCTCAATTCAGAATCACAGCAATTATAACTGGAAGTGACCCTGGAGACCACTCAGAGACAGATAATACTGAGGAAGCCTGGAAAAGGTAAAGGGCTTAAGTGATAGAATTAATGCTGAAACTCAGGTGTCACAACTTCAGTCCAGTGCTCTCTCCTGGGTGCCAGGCTCCCATGCACCACAGGACCTTTGCATGTGCTGCTCTTTCTGGCTGGAATGCTCTTCCCCTTTTCCCTTACCTAATGAATACCTGCTCTTTCTTCAGATCTTGGGTAAGTTGCCAGCCACCTGTGCATGGAGGCCTTGCCTGACTTTCCTAATGCAAATTATCCTGATAACACACTCTTACTCTTTTATATAGAATTTACTCCATTACATTTTGTATTTGTTTGCATGACTACTTGACTATGCCTAACTCCCTATAACCTATGAGTGCCTGGGAGCAGGGTCTTGTTCACCACCGGATCCTGGTCTACCACAGTGCCCAGTTTCTTGGAGACCCTGAAGACATACTCCTGAGCTGTGCATGCCAAGGTTCTCAGTACTTGGTCACAATGAGTCTGAATGCCACATCAACACCCTGCGATGGATCTGAGTCAGCTATCTGTGCAGGATTTAGATCCAATTTTGTCCACTTCTGTAAAATAGCCATTCTTAGAAATTACACATTAAGATATCATAACGACAAGATAAGAGTTCTAGGACTGAGTGTGACTGATGCCTTGGATGGAGATGCCCCTCAGAGAAGGGAAGTCTGGGGTCCACTCTTAAGCCCCTTCTGAAGCCCATAGGAAATCCTGGAGTGAGTAGAATGTTCTAGAAGCACTCTGAAGGCAGAGCATCGAAAGAGAGAGACCATGGATCCCCTCCCAATGGAGCCACCCAACTCTCCCTCGCTCTGTCCCTATCCAAGCCACCAACAACTCACCTCGTACGAAAGGCTTCCTCCTGGCTTCCTGACCTTTGGTGGAAACACTGGATTTCACGGAAATACAAATTCACTGCAGAATCCCGGGGAACAAAACTGAGCTCCCAAAACATGTTACACACAGCCTTCCTTCCAGAGGTTGCTTTAATGCAGCTTCTCATTTTTGCTGGTATTTAACCAGTGTTTGTTATAAAAGCATTATGCACAGAAAAGAAGGAAAAGAGCTTTTTTTTTTTCCTAATTGGAATGTTAAAATATGAAAATTTTCTCTACTAGAAAAACAACTAATAGCTACAGAAAGTGTGCAAATATAGCAAAAGAAGAAAGAAAGAAAAGAGGAAAAAAAAAGAAAAGACAGAAACCCTGCCATTCACAATGATACTAGCCCAAACTGTCAGGCTTTGGTGACTTTCCCTCCTGTATTTTTATCTACTTATACAAATTGAGTATCCTTTATCTGAAATAACCAACTGCGACCAGAACTGTTACAAATTGCAGATTTTTTTCAAAATTTGGAATATTTACTTATATATAATGAGATACCTTGGGAATGGGACCCAAGTTCAACAAGAGATTCATTTATATTTCATAATACCTTATACACATCGCTTAAAAATAATTTTATATGTTTGTGATAATTTTTGTGCGTGTAGTGAGGTTTCAGAGTAGCATCAATTTGGGTCCTTAGAAAGTTTTAGCTTTTGGAGCATATCAGATTTTGGATTTGCAAAGCACAGATGCTCATTCTGAAAAATCAGGGTCATTTTTAAGGCTACTGATACAGGTCCTCATTTAACAGCTACCCAGTCTGAGTGGTGAAGCCTTCTGAGGGTCTCCTCTGCACAGCCCTTCACCGGCCCGGCTGTGGGGTTGGCTGCTTCCATAGGAACTGGTCTAGGTAAGAAAGCTGCCTAAGACACGGCCCCCATGCTGGGTGGCTTGAGGAGCAGGGCAAGCACCATGACCTGGCCCAACAATCTCATCAATACTACTGGGCCCCAAATTTTCACTGGGACACTTACCCAAACCTTGTCTCCTGGAGTCTTTTTCTAATGGCCATAGAAATATATAAAACCAGCCCAATCAATATAAATCCACAGAAGCAGCCGAGGATGAGGAGCAGGGGCTCAGTGTTGCCAGGCGCTGGAGTGGACGAGGGGGCATAATTCACTGCACCTGGTAAAACACCAGCAAGGTCAAGGCAAAGCAATTCTCTGGGACCCAAAATACATAAGAAGCACGGCCTATAATAGGGAAGGACAAACAGTCAAGAGCTTTCAGAACTGGGTTCATCCTTTAGACTTCGTGATCTACAGATGAAGATGGCCCTCACTTGTGCAAGCTGAGACCATGTGGGTTTTTTTTTTTGGTATCAAGGATTGAACCCAGGGCTGCTCAATCACTGAACCACATCCCCAGCACTTTCTATTTTTTATTTTGAGACAGGGTCTTGCTAAGTTGCTGAGGCTCCTGCTAGGTTGCTGAGGATGGCTTTGAATTTGCAATCCTCCTGCTTCAGACTCCCAAGCCATTGGGATTACAGGTATGTACCACTGCAAAGGGCTGGGGTATTCTCAATTATCAATGACACTAGCATATTTAATGATTCCACGATGTATACATAAATCAAAACATCACATCGTATTCCATAAATGTAAACAATTGTTCACTTGTCAATTTAAAAAAATAATATTATAGCCAATGGGAAACTCTTCATGTTGGCAGGAAGTATACAGGAAAATGAAAAAATTAGTAAAACCAATATTTACTTGGTGTGCTTAAAACATTAAGAATCAAAGCATTGTTTCTTTGTTAAAAAAAACAAAAAAAACAAAAAAAAACACCCCAAACCTATTAGGAGCCAGGCACGACAGCTTAGAAAGCCTGTCTTAAAATAAAAAGGGCTGAGGGGCTGGGATTATGGCGCAGTGGTAGCGTGCTCGCCTAGCACGCATAAGGCACTGGGTTCGATCCTCAGCACCACATAAAAATAAAATAAAGATATTCTGTCACCTACAACTAAAAAATAAACATTTAAAAAAAATAAAAATAAAAATAAAAAGGGCTGAGGGTGTAGCTCAGAAGTAGTGGTCCCTAGTCAGGTTCAGTGGTGTAAGCCTGTAATCCCAGCACTTTGGGAGGCTGAGGCAGGAGGATCGCGAGTTCAAAGCCAGCCTCAGCAATGGCGAGGCGCTAAGCAACTCAGTGAGACCCTGTCTCTACATAAAACACAAAATAGGGCTGGGGATGTGGCTCAGTGGTCGAGTGTCCCTGAGTTCAATCCCTGGTACCAAAAAGAAAAGCAGCAGCAGCAGCAGCTGTCCCTGGGTTCAATCCCTATCATGATTAGTTTGAACAGGGTTGGTCTTCTCTCGTCATGTAACTTAAGACACAGAGATAAACATTTTGCATCTTTTGGAGAATGGTCATACCCCTTTCTAAGTTTGGATCAACTTCCAATGTTTTGTTTTTTTGTACTTTCAATGTTGCAAAGTCACTTTGAGAATTCTTTTAATGAGAAGGTTTCTTTTCTTCTCTTTCTCCTTTTCTTTTTCTCCAGTGGAACCGTGTGCTAGACAAGTGCTCTGCCCTTGATTACACCCCCAGTCTAGAACATGAAGAGGTCTTGTTTGTCTGTTATTGCTGGTGTCACTTTCTCTGGGACATTTCATCCTTTCGCCACAACCACTGCATTTATGTTAACAAACTGACCTTGGTTCAGCTCCTCCGGCCGCACAGCTGGCGTCCACCAAACAACAGTCCTCCCTGCAGGGGCACTCAATTCAAATCTCACCCCCAGCGCTATCGCTAGCCATTCCTCTGGTGCACCCTCAGGCCTGCCCACCAATCGCTTTCTTTCTGCGCTCTAGCTCTGTACGATCACGTGTGTATGTCAGCGGGAGGCAGGAGGCAGCACAGCCACCGCCTTTGCAGGACACCAGGACACCAGGACCAAGGATATGCAGCAGTCAACCAGAGATGGAGTTGGATCACGTGATTGGTCGTGATCACGCTGCACACCTGTTATTTGCACGGTGACATGTGGACTGCACAGCCAGCGGTGACGTGTGTGCACTATGCAATTACAGTCCACATCCGAGGGCAGCTGAAACTGGGATGCTGTTGGGCAAATGGTATTCTTTTATTATTTTTGGCACTGCATTTAGAGACAGGGTCTCCCTGAGTTGCTTAGTGCCTCGCCATTGCTGAGGCTGGCTTTGAACTCACGGTTCTCCTGCCTCAGCCTCCCAAAGTGCTGGGATTACAGGCGTGCGCCACCTCGCCCAGCTTGCTGAGGCTGGCTTTGAACTCGTGATCCTCCTGCCTCAGCCTCCTGAGCTGCTGGGATGACAGGCATGTGCCACCACACTGGCTCCCCAAATGGTGTTATTTAAGCTGTGATAACGGATATTTATGTACAGTGGAGCTGTGCAGAGCAAGGATTGTCTGTATCGCAAAATTTTTTAAAAATATCGTAGAGTTGATTATGTATGAGGTGAAATTGTTTTAAGCTGTGCCTTTAACATGAGGATCTCATGCTAAATCAGTAGGAGGTAGATACACCTTTGTTTTCCCATCACCAGTAACTGAGGCTAGTGGCTGCGACTCATCACTAAAAGGGAGAGCGTGTTTGAGGGTCACTGGGAACAGACAGGAACTCCATTATGTGCTCTCAAGTCCTGCCACTGGGTACAAAGGCCACGTTTGGCAAGAGCTTGTAAATCTGTAAGTCACACGGATACAGATGCCTGTGCATGGCTTTTATGACCGTGGTTTACCATCAGACAGCCCCGGGCGGGTTGGAGTCAGAACAAAGGTGGCTCCACTGGTCTGTGGAAGCCAGCACAGCACTTTGGCTGCTCGGGGCACCACCGTGGCACCTTGCCAAGGAACATTCCAGCAACCCGCAAAAGCCAGCACGCGTGGTTGGGCATTTAGCTCAGTCAGCCCAGGGCAGTCTGAAGATGGCTTCTGTAGGAAAGAGGTGATGGTCTGTGCAGGGCAGATCCCCATGCACACTACCCAGGGGCTGAGTGGGTAGGAACAAGGTGGACAGCACTACTCAGAACAGCAAAGCAAACGCCCGCAAATGAACATAAGGGTCAGCCACAGCGCCCGCCAGCTCAGCCACATGCGCCTCTTCTAAACTACACTCAACAAGTCAAGTCAGTTTTGGTGTTCTGAAAGCATGAACCTTCCCAGTAAATTATTATCATTGGTGGAAATGGCAGGAGGACCTAGCGGTGTGAGGACTCTGTGAAGCCTGTCACCATGCCGAGGACCCTGATCCTTGCACACATTATTATTTTTTGGTACCAGGGATTGAACCCTGGGGCACTTTACCACTGAGCCACATCCTCAGCCTGTGTTATTTTTTATTTTGAGACAGGGTCTCACTAAGTTGCTTAGGGCCTCGCTAAGTTGCTGAGGCTGGCTTTGAACTTGTGATCCTCCTGCCTCAGCCTCCTGAGCCAGTGGGATTACAGGGGTGCGTCAATGCACTGGGTGCAAACATGCTTTTTGGTCCTCATCTTGGTTTTTTTTTTTTGGTACTGGAGATTGAACTCAGGGGCCCTCGACCACTGAGCCACATCCCCAGCCCTATTTTGTGTTTTATGTAGAGACAGGGTCTCACTGAGTTGCTTAGCGCCTCGCCGTTGCTGAGGCTGGCTTTGAACTCGCCATTCTCCTGTCTCAGCCTCCCAGAGTGCTGGGATGACAGGCGTTTGCCACCGCGCCCAGCCTCATCTCGGGTTTTTACCAGGTGCCATCCCACGGGTCACTCTAGCAGTACATTCACCACCAAGACTGCTACGTCCCATCAGGCAAGACGGGCCCTGCTCTCACCCTGGTCAGGGACAAATATTTTCACCGGGTCACTGAAAGGCCCGACGCCCCCTTTAGTGATGGCTGCGATCCTCACGGTGCAGGTGGCATTGTGGACTTGAACAGAGATCTGAGCCCAGCTGCTGTACTTGCCGACTTCTTCAGAGAGCTCTTTCTGGGGACAGAGAAGAAAAAGGAAATGAAACTCAGAGGTGCCAGGGACACGGGGTTCCTTCTGTGAGCGGCCACCCTACCCACGCCCTGGGAGCAGTGGCCATGTCTGTATAGCGTTCCTTCCTCACCAGGCCATGCCAGTGGTGGGAATCAAAATGCAGGGAGGGGTGCGGCAACCCCAGGCTTTGGCAAACTAGGGTCACAAGGGCAAGGCACTTAAGGTGGTCCATAAAGAAGCTTCTGGAAAGAAGCAGGTAGCAGTGCCTTCAGAGGGCAAGAGCAAGGCCGAGTCCTAGAGACTCCCCTGCAGGAACTCCCATAGCACAATGCCCAGAGTCACACTGTCCCTCGAGACTGCCCACCTGGTAACTGCCGTCGAGTTAGCACAAGCAGAGTCCAGAATTTTGAAATTGTAAGAATTTGGACTAAAAATCTATATACAAGAGGATACCCATGCTACTTTTTTTGTCTCTCGGCATGACAAATGCACAATTTGCTTAATTTTCAAAACCTTGGTTTTACTTTTATTTATGTTGTTTTAAAGTCACAGTTATGTGACCCTGAGCCATTAAAACACCGAGGAAAAAGTGCTTACACGACACTTTCCCGTCTCCCAACCTCCAGGATCAGGATGTTCTGTGATGCAGGCAGACGATTCTGCTCGTGGGGCTGCTCTTTGAATGAAAACTGCAGGATTGTGAAGGCTGAGGGGAAGCCCTGAACCTGCCTTCATCTCTGAATTTTGGCAATAGGAGTTTGGAGAGAGGAGAGAGAGATCAGGTCACGTGGGGCACAGATACTGTCCATCACCAAAGAAAGGCAGAGGTAGGGTTTGGAAGGAACTTTGTTCCTGGTCAGTCGGTCTCCTGCCTGTCACTTCTAGAGATGGTGCAGGACGCAGCCATCTCATCCCCTACAGACAGAGTGTAACCAAGCAGGCCCTGGGTCGCCATCAGAGACCATTTCTCAATCTAAACAGGAAGTGACCATGAGGGCTCAGAAATGCCCTAGACAGCCAGGTTTCGTGGCACACACCTGTAATCCCAGTGGTTCAGGAGACTGAGGCAGGAGGATCACAAGTTTGAGGCCAGCCTTAGCAATTTAGGGAAGCCCTAAGCAACTTAGCAAGACCCTATCTCAGAATAAAAATTAAAAAAAAAAAGTGCTGGGGATGTAGCTCAATGGTAAAACATCCCTGAGTTAAATCCCCAGTACCAGAAAAGAAAAGAAAATTTAAAAAAAAAAAAGAGAGAGAGAGAAAAGAAAAGCTCTAGATATGGGATGAAAGAAGGAAATGTGACCTTCAAAAATGTGGGTTTTTCTAACTCTCTTGACCAGGAACCTGCAAGATTGGCTGTACTTTTTGGTTTCGTTATTAATGAAGTACACAAAAGAATAATTAACAATTGGGAGGTATAGTCTGGCAATATCTTTTTTAGAAATAAAGCATTTTTCTATAGCAAACCCAGTTTGGGTAATGGGTTACTTTGACATTCTGTATTTAATTTGGAGGTAGTTGGACAGAAAATCAGCAGGTAGAGAAACTCCAGGGCCACACCCTGGAGCTCTGCTGTGACTCAAGTCTACCACCGAGAAATAAATAGCATGTCTACGCCACAGTTTATTGCCTAATAACTCCTCCAAGTTCAAGACCGATAAGGAACCCTGGGCCTGCTTGTGGCTGTGTATTTTTTTTTTCTATAAAGACTCAAATACAATACATCAAGCATAAGGAATTCTCTCAAAATAAGAGGAAATGCACAATTGGGAAATAATTAAATGCCCAGAAGAACAGAAATCATAACAAAACCCAAATCATGCTTTTGGAAATATGCTTAAATATAAGTTCACATCCATGAGGGTGGCTCTAGATTCCCACTGCCCCCATCCCGCACAGTTATGTAAATGGATGTAAATAATCCGTATGGGTTGGGATTTTTTTTTTTGCACCAGGGATTGAACACAAGAGCACTTAACCACTGAGTGACACCCCCAACCCTTTTTTATATTTTATTTTGAGACAGGGTCTTGCTAAGTTGCTTAGGGTCTCACTAAGTTGCTAAAGCTGGCTTTAAATTTGCAATCCTCCTGCCTCAGCCTCCGAACCCTCTGGGATTACACAGGTGTGTGAGACTGTTTTGTGTGTAAAGAAAGATGTACCCATAGCCGGGCGCGGTGGCGCAAGCCTGTAATCCCAGCATTTAGGGAGGCTGAGACAGGAGAATCGTGAGTTCAAAGCCAGCATCAGCAATGGCACGGCGCTAAGCAACTCAGTGAGACCCTATCTCTACATAAAACACAAAATAGGGCTGGGGATGTGGCTCAGTGGTCGAGTGCCCCTGAGCTCAATTCCTGGTACCAAAAAAAAAAAAAAAGAAAGATGTGCCCATATCCATATCCACAATACTTATTTTAATTCTGATTTTTGAAAGTTGTCAGAGAAACTCATTTCAGATTGGATTATGAAGGAGCTAACATTTCAGGACCATCGAGGTGCAGATCACATAAAGTGGGGCTGTTTCCCTGGCACAGGTGGTCTGGTCATGGGGCGCGCGCCATGGGCCAACTGTATGTTTCTCATTTAAAGAGCTTCCATTTTTGACCGACATAAGGATCATGTCCCCAAGCTGTAGAACTCTATGAGCCTTTTCAGGTACTGGAATTGGATTTACAATATGACACCGGATTGCAATTTCACTTCCACATAAAAGAAGACAAAATGAACTTTGCTGGTCAGGATAGTAACAGTATATCTTTTTTTTTTTTTTTTTTTTTTTTTTGGTACTGGGGATTGAACTCAGGGGCACTGGACCACTGAGCCACATCCCCAGCCCTGTTTTGTATTATATGTAGAGACAGGGTCTCACTGAGTTGCTTAGTGCCTCGCCATTGCTGAGGCTGGCTTTGAACTCGCGATTCTCCTGTCTCAGCCTCCCTAAGTGCTGGGATTACAAGCGTGAGCCACCGCGCCCGGCTGTAACAGTATATCTTTGACAAGACAACTTTTTTCTTGTGTGTGGCACTGAAGTTAGGCAGGGTGACTGCAGTGATTTGTTTATAGTTATCAAAAGGCTTTACTATCCCCAGGCTCTGCAAGAATTCACAGCCCTGTGACTCATAACTAGGTTTAAGAATATGGTCCATTTTATAGTCTTAAAGAACAGTAATGCTCAACATGGAAAGAACCACCAGATTCTAAAAGTTACTGTCACACAATGATCACCAAGGTGACTTGTTCAAAAGGGCTGCAGGCTCTCAGGCACCAGTCCCAAACCTCTATTTCTTCCTTTCTGAAACATGTCCTTTTATTTTTGCAGTACTGGTGACTTGCAGTACTGATTGAGCCCAAGGCTGCTCTACCGCTGAGCTATTTCCCCACCCCACTTCATTTTTTATTTTGAGACAGGGTCTTGCTAAGTTGCTGAATCTGGCCTTGAACTTGCCATCCTCCAGCCTCAGGCACCCCAGGTGTTGGGATTACAGGTGTGCACCACCAGGCCTGGGAGGTATCCTGTTCTTACTTCTTCCTGCTGAGGGGCCACACTGTGGAGCCTGAATAAGAGACACCGTGTTGGGAAGAGGGTTGAAGGTCTCTGCAAAGAGCAGTGGGTTCAGGGAAGCTCTGGCTTTGGAGTTAGTCACACCTGGGTTCCTATGCCAGCAAGCTTTGTGACTCTGGGTGAGTTACTCAATGTCTCTGAGCTTCAGTTCCCTCGACTGAAAACTGACAATACCATCTTTCTTGAGTTAACTGAGTTCCTGTAGGTAAAACACCCCGGAACCTGGCGGGCTACAAACAACCAAGGGTAGTTGTTCGTAGCCTCGACTGTGGTTAACGAGGTGTGTTTCTTGGGTCTTATTCCTGGTAAATAAAAAGCCCTCTTCCAGGCTGACCCTGGGGTATCTTTTAAGTTTTCCTGCATTGGAGAAAATTATCAAGCTGTCCATTTTCCAAACCAAGAAGTTGGCTGGACTTATTCACGGAGATCGCCTCCACTGTGGGTGTCTCCTCCTGGCAAAGTTCACCATCCTTGATGAATCCCTGGGTTCAAGAATTAGCCTGCACTCCTGGATGGCCAGTTTCATGAGAACCTGGCTATGCCTCATGCCTTACTACCAGCTCAAATGCTCTGCCCTCCTGGCTGAAAGAGGAGATAAGGAATGAGGAGGTGTGGGTAGGTGCCTCTCAGCAGCCCTGGTGGCCACCACACGCTCAGTGCAGCTTCTTTAGGTCTTTAAGAAAGTCGCTTTCAAGGCCATGATGACTTCTGCTGTAAGACTTCCTGGTAAGATCTCTGTCCTTTACAAACATAAGTAGAGTCATAATCCCTACCAACGTCCCCTAGAAAAATCACATATAAAAAAATGAGTTCTAGACGGGCGCGGTGGCTCACACTTATAATCTCAGCACTTAGGGAGGCTGAGACAGGAGAATTACGAGTTCAAAACCAGCCTCAGCAATGGCAAGGCGCTAAGCAACTCAGTGAGACCCTGTCTCTACATAAAACACAAAATAGGGCTGGGGATGTGGCTCAGTGGTTGAATGCCCCTGAGTTCAATCCCTGGTACCAAAAAAAAAAAAAAAAAAAAAAGAGTTCTATCTAATGTTTGGGCCATCTGACTTGCTACAGAACATTAAAGACCCCTGAACTTGCCAATGTAAAGTCTGGGTGCTCAAGAGGGGGATTTACTATACAATCTCTCACAAACTTACTTGCTGAATGAATTCTGTCCTCATGTAATGGGAACAGGGACGGGGAGGGAATATTAGCTCACATTTCATCAGAGGACACATTCACAGAACTTCCCCAGCTGGCTTGGGTGGTGTGTCTGGGTCCACCCACTGGGTCCACAGTGCCTACCAAGCAAGTTCAAGGCCCCGTGTACAGACGGTGCAAAGATGAGCAAATTGAATAGTGTGTACTTGCTCCTTACCTTTGGGTTGTGAACTCTGTTTGGAAGGTACTGGGTATCAAGAAAAATAAACTGAAAAATGTAGAAATCAGTCAGGTGTAGTGGCGCACACCTGTGATCTCAGAGGTTTAGGAGGCTGAGTCAAGAGGATCTCGAAATCAAAGCCAGTCTCAGCAACTTAGCAAGGCCCTGAGCAACTGTGTGTCTGAGGACACACAGCGCCGGCTGAGTGCTGGTGGCACTTGGCACATTAGGTCACAGTCACTCCTAAAGCTTTCATGGCTGCTGTGCTTTACATGCCTTAGCTCCAGAGATGTGGCTTTGTCACACCAGAGGGGAGAAACAAGGGAGCCCTGCGGCTCTCCGGACCTGCTGTTCTGGTTTCAGGCCACTCACCAGTGTCTGCTGGTGACGCCTATCTTCTGCCAGCAGAGGAAGAGGACATTCCTAGTGAACTGAACCACAATTACTGAGCCTTCCGGGCAGGCATGTATCCCCGGATTGCCAGTGGGGAAACGCAGATGATCGGGAGGCAGCCGGCAGCAAGGCCTGGCAACCAGGCTAGGAAAAGCGACGCCTTCTCTCCTAGCTGTGAGGCCCAGGTAGGTTGTCACCGCTGCAGAGACAGTTCATTTATAAGAGGTAGAACACGGAGCCCAAACCCTCTTCTTTTTCCTCTCCTTCTATCACCTAATGCTTCCAGAAGAAAAACAATGAGCCTCAGTCGTCCTTTTGGAAAAGCAGTTCTGATAAACGATGGAGAGTGTGAGATAGACAATGGCTGCACACCTGTGTGTCCAGGGCTCTGCAAGAGCACCCGGAGCAAACCGGTACCAAACCGGCAGCTGCAGTTGCTGCAGTTCTATCTTCTCCTGTTTCCAAGTCACCTCCAGTGCAAAGCATCCAGCAAATGATGCCAAGGCACAATGTGCGCCTGCTTTTCCTGACAGATGGGGTAACGCTGCCCTGCCAGCAGAGCCCCTTTCTGTAACTGCTCTATGGCATGTACAGTAATGCAAACTGGAACAGGGTTGGACCCAGGCCCTGTTGCAGTCACCCCAAAGGAATGTGTGCCAGCTGGTGAACTGTGCCATAAACGATGAAGTAATAGTACTGCAGGCCATAAAAATATGGTGTGTTGAAGGTTTTATATTTTTTTTGAAGTCTAAAAAAAAATGATTGGAATAGCCAGGCGTGGTGACCCACACCTGTAATCCCAGCAGCTCAGGAGGCTGAGGCAGGAGGATTACAAGTTCAAGGCCAGCCTCAGCAATTTAGCGAGGCTCTAAACAACTTAGCAAGATCCTGTCTCAAAATAAAAAAAATAAAGGGCTGAGGACATGGCTCAGTGGTTAAGCACACCTGCGTTCAATTCCTAGTACCAAAAATAAACAAAAAAAAAGATTGGAACAAAGTTCAGACCATCATCCAAGGGTGTAGCCATTCACCCACTCACTTGCCCTCTCTCCTGCCAAAATGCTGGGTGACTTTTGTGCAATGCCCTGTATTCATGCCATGAAGACGCTGACAGGAATCTATCACCAGGGTTAGATGGATCAGGGACACAACCTCACAAAGGAAGCCTGCTTTCTGTGGTCGTGGTAAAGAAGAGCCAGTCCCGGTTAGTGAGACCAGTGCCCCTGCCTTGCATGTCACAGTGTCAACATCTCCTCAACGCTTCCTTTCCAGGAGGGCAGGGGCCCTGTCTGGAAGCTGGGGAGGCCGTCCCTATCTCACCCCAGGGTGCTCTTGGCCGTTAGTTTGCACTTGTGGATGAAATGAGCACTCACACTGGGGAGTCACTACTGGGCTAAAGGGGCTCTTACCAGCCTTGGAGTAGAAGGTAGAAGCCACCTGACGTACCGACGCACCTCACCACTACTGTGCCCACTATAGAGCACATACCAGCATTCAAAATAAACCTGTTGACATCTGTGATATACATTCTCTGTAAGCCAAAATACCTTCCCACATAGGAAGGAGCTTCCAAGACAGGAAGCCAGCTGCTGAGCTCCCCGACTACTCTTTTTTTATGGTACCAGGGATTGAACTCAGGGGCCCTCGACCACTGAGCCACATCCCCAGCCCTTTTTTGTGTTTTATGTAGAGACAGGGTCTCACTGAGTTGCTTAGCGCCTCGCCATTGCTGAGGCTGGCTTTGAACTTGCGATCCTCCTGTCTCAGCCTCCCAAAGTGCTGGGATGACAGGCATGTGCCACCATTGCCAGGCTCTCCCTGGCTACTCCTTGTACACTAGGCAGGTCACTGAGATGCTCTGGTGGAACAAAGGCAGGCTTGAAGGCTACTGATATTATTAAACTCAATTTATGATGCATGAACGAAAGCTAACATGATCCCTGTCTACAATCCGTAAGCCTCACGTCCTGCCCCTGGACTCCGGCTTCTCACCAGCTCCCTGGCCATCCACAAATTCCATCTGCTTCAGCCTGACTTCCATGGTGCCACGTTGGGATCACAGCTCCCCAGTCCAGCTTCACTTCCTACCAGCTGTCACAGAGGACGCATGTTCTGAGCCTTCGAGAGGGTCCTGAGTCCCTCAAAGCTTCTGCACCGACACCTCCTTTCATGACCTTTTCCCACTCGAAGCTCCTCCGTTTCCATCTGTTAAAATGATGCCACGCTGTGGTGGTTCACTGTGTCCCCCTGACTGGGTCATGGGGTGCCTGGCCGTTTGGCTAGACATCATTTCTGGGTATGTCTGTGAGGATGCTTCCAGATGAGATCAGCATTAGAATCACTGAACAGAGCTGAGCAGATGGCCCTCCCCAGTGTGATGGGCATTGTCCAATCCCCTGAGGAAAGGGTGAGGGAGGAGGAGTCTGAGACGTGGTCTCTTCCTGCCTTAGACCACGGTCTGTGCCACTGGCTCCCTGGTTCTCAGGCTTCTAGACCCAAACCTCACCCCTGGCTCTCCTGAGGCTCCATCTTGCAGACAGCAGCTCCTCAGCCTCCTCAGCCTCTGGGACAATGTGAGCCAATTCCTCATAATCAATCTCTTTCTGACCCTTGAACAACACAAGCCCAGATCAAGCGCCACCTTTGCTGGGAGGAACAGTGTGCCACGGGCCTCCAGCATCTTTGCACATCCTTGTGGAACATGCCAATCTGCAAGGTCAAGCCTCCCCTGACTCTGAGCCAATGAGGGAGGCCTGGTGGCCGCAGCAGGACTACAGGGCAACTACGCCACTTGTTTGCTGGCCGCTACCAAGGCGCTCATCAGCCCTTGGACCTGAGCCCCTCAGCCGCATGACCCACCCCTGGGCACTTCGCGTTGCCCCAGGGTCTTGTGCCCGCTGGCTGGTGCTCCTCTGCTTGCTGTGCCTTGGGTGGCCACCCGGCTTGGTCTCGTTTGGGCTCCCTGGAGCTGGCCCCGCAGGCCAGCATGCTTGCTGGCCCTCTGAGGCTGAGGATCTTCCCTGACAATCTTCCTCAGAGGCTCTGAGCTGCGAGATTGCTGGGACCCTGGCACCCCGACCTCACGGCCTTCCCACAGGTGCCTAGATGCCCCCGATGGCAAGGCAGGCGGTAGCAGGGGACGAGCGCCCACCCGTCTGCCGAGAGTGCAGGACTGAGAAAGGCCCGAATCCTCAGCACTTGCCAGCCTTTCCGTCCCCTCCGACGCTCACTGGTCTCACCCAGAGGTGCCCAGCCCCACGCCAACATGCCACCACGCCAGCACGCCAGGTCTTCTCACAGCTAAACTGGAGCTTCGGAGACAGAAGTGAACCAGCAGGAAGAAAAGGGACGACGCAGGGCACTCGGGGCCCGACTTACGGAAGTCCCCGAGCTCTGCCACACGTGCGATATCCGGTATCCCAGCAGCTCCCCAGCCTGCTGCGCGATCGGGGGCTCCGTCCACCTGACGTCCACGTTATCTGAAGACTCGTTCAGGAACAAGGTGACGTTTAAAGGTGCCACGGACGGTGCTGCACAGAAAAGGAGAGCCGGATGAAGAGCCACGGGGACCAGCACGGCAGAGTCACGCTGTCCCTGGATTTCCAGGATCTGGCCCTCAAGTGTTCTACGAGAAGCACAGAAAGAGATGGGAACTGAACACAGATTTCCATCTTCTTCTCAGTTAAGGACCAGGAAATACCACACAAGCTCCATCCAGTAAGTGGATGGCCACGGGAGCCTCTAGACTCACTTCTGAAGCTGAAAAGGCTACCGACTAGGATGACAGAAAAGGGCAGGAAGGAGGCGTGGGGCGCTCATGGGCTCCCGGAGAGTTGGCCCCCACAGCATCCTCCAGGAGACACCTGCGGGCTACACAGTCTCCGGGGCCCACTGAAGAGCAGTTCTGTGGCATCTTAAGACGTCGAAGGCAGGCAACACTGTTGAGGTCTGAGTGAAGCTCTCACTAGGACATCCAGGCAGGTTACTGGTCTGGACAGAGATAACCAGTCAATCAATGAAAAGCGTTTAGGCAGCCCTGGGTATCTGCAAGCTCCTGCCTCCAGGACCACCCCAGACTCCAACACGCACAGGCGCTCAAGTCCCTCCTACAAAATGAAGGATTTGCACAGAATCCCCACATCCCGCCTTATGCTTTAAGTCATCTCTAGATGAATTATTATACCTTCAACAGGGCAATGCTAAGCAAACAGTTGTTATGCTGCATTGCTTAGGGAATAATCATACCAAGGCTCAGTACAGTTGCAATTACTTTCCCAAATGTTTTTGATCCTTGGTTAGTTCAACCTGAGGATGCTGAAGCCCAGGATACAGGAGGCCAGCTGTGCGTTACGAGTGTGTGGGTGTATGTGTGCATAAGATAACTTAGGACACAAGTCAAGACCCTTACTGCACTATTTGGGGAGTGAAGAACTCAATTGTTTGTATCTATTAAAATTGAAAACCTGATCTTTGACCAAGCATTTTACTTCCAGGAATTTCATGTATAGCTGAAGTTGTATTCATTGCAGTGTAATGGGGATAAACGCCATCAGTCAATGATTATAACTTTGATAATTTTCCAATGACATACTAAGTACTCAGCCACCGAAAAGAATTAGGTATACTATGCGTATTGATATAATTCAAGAGGGGGATTGCAAAAAAGTACATGTGATCCATTTGAGAAATAAAAAAAGTTTTTTATAGAGAAGGAATTAAAAAATTGGAAAGAGACGGGTGTGGTGGCACAAGCCTATAATCCCTGCACTTTGGGAGGCTGAGACAGGAGAATCGTGAGTTCAAAGCCAGCCTCAGCAACGGCGAGGCGCTAAGCAACTCAGTGAGACCCTGTCTCTACATAAAACACAAAATAGGGCTGGGGATGTGGCTCAGTGGTTGAGTACCCCTGAGTTCAATCTCTGGCACCAAAAAAAAAAATTGGAATAATATACACCAAACTGTTGCCTGTAGCTTTATTTAGAGACTGTATATTTCTGATATGTCAGAAAGGAAAACAAAGCAAAATTAAACAAAGCAAAAAACCACTATAACCCTCCTCATCCCTGCTGATTCTGGGAGCAGAAACCATGAAGGTAAAGTGAAGTTCAGCTTGGGAAACGTCACACGGCCAGAGCTGTGCCTATGGGGTCAGATACACATCTTGCAATCTGTTGCAGAATTTATGGATGAGCATGGCTGACTCGGCAGGTCTTTAGGTCTGCCTCCTCCTAGAACCCCTCTACAGTGACAAGAAGAAATTTTACAGGCAAAAAGTAGTCAATGGTAGCTGGGCGTAGTGATACATGCCTGTAATCCCAGCAGCTCAGGAGGCTGAGGCAGGAGGATCGCGAGTTCAAAACCAGCCTCAGCAACGGCGAGGCACTAAGCAACTCAGTGAGACCCTGTCTCTACATAAAACACAAAATAGGGCTGGGGATGTGGCTCAGTTGTTAAACCACTGGGACCAATCCCTGGTATGCCTCCACACCCCAAAAAAGTCAACAGTAGAAGAGAAATTACAACACATTTGAAAGCTGAAAAAGGTGTAACTCAGCAAGCCTCTTCTCCCCAAAGAACCTGGAGATGCTCAGTAGCTGAGGGCACAGGTACTAAAATGAGGATAGGTCTGGGAGGATGGATGGCAAGTCAGTTGCTTCTGGAGATTCACCTACCCATTCCCCCACCAGCCAAGTACTCCCTCAAGTAACCTCAGGAGACAAGGGATTTACTCTCTGAATTGAAAAGCTGCTGGTCTTGGGTACCAGCAGAGGGAAAGCTTTGGTGAGGGGCCAGACTAAACACTGGAGAAAAAAGTGAAAGCTTGTACCCCAAAGAGGGGGATTCCTCCTCACCCCTCCAGCTCCACAAGTCTCCCAGAACCTCAGCAGCCATGTGCATAGTCTTGGAGCAGAGAACAGAGGACTCTTCTTGAGGAAGTGAGTGGCTACAGAGGAAAAAACACCAATCTTGACACTCCAGGGTGTCCAAAACAAACTCTTAGGTCACTACCCAATCAGGGGTCAGAGAAGACCACAAGCCCTGCCCATGCTCAGAGTTCCAATTAAATCACCTGTCCCCAAATCAAGCTTAGTACTGGTAGGAATATCTAGCATTCAGTGTAAAATTGTCATTGTTGGTAATCCAATCAAAGACTAGCAGGCACAAAAAGAAATGCTCCCCACGGTGAAAGTGCAAATGGGTCAACTGAAGTCACCCCAGAAATACACAGATGTTAGTTAGAACTAGCCAACAAGGATGAGGACATTAAAATAGTTATGACCACGTTCTCTATGTTCCAAAAGTTAAGCAGAGACATAAAATATATTTTAAAAGAGAGACAAAAATTTCAGCCATTATTTCTTCAAAAATGGCTGTATTTGACGCCAACTACAAAAACAAAACAAAACAAAAACCTGGCAAACTTCAAGCACAAAGAATGTTAATAAAATCATGCTAAAGCATAATCACATTAAATCACTCAAAATCAGCGATTGGGGAAGAAACAGGGACACAGTTCACATTCCATACAGGGGAACACAATCAGGTTGATCACCAGATTTCATTTTGGAAACAATGCAAGATACTGGAATGGCATCGTACTGTCCCAAGAGCAAACAAACAACAACAACAACAAAACCTGTGAATTAGAATTCTATATCAAATGTCATTCCACAATGGAGGCCAGGTGACGGTGTGGCTCAGGAGTAGGGTCCGGGTTAGCACACGCAAGGCCTTGGCTTCAATCCCAAGTACATTACACACACGCATACACACATAAGCCAAAAAATGTAAAATAAATATTTACTTCAAAGATAAAATAAACAATAGTCCTAAGACATACAGCAGCTGAATTTCCCACCAGCAGATCCACACTCTAAGAAATGATGAAGAGTCCTTCCAGAAGAAGGACTATACCAGAAGAAAATATACCAGGTAAAATATGGGTCAACATCAAAAAACGAAGACAACCAGAAACGGGGACCACATGGGCCAGTGGATGTTTTCCTGATTATATCAATCTTTCCAGGTTAATGACTGAGCAAAAAAGAACAACACAGTATGTGTTTATAACATACTTAATCCCTGAATGCAAACTGTGATAAGTTAAACATGTAGCTACAAATCCTAAAGCAACCACTTAGACCACTCGTTGGTCTATACCCAAAGGACTTAAAATCAGCATACTGCAGAGACACAACCACATCAATGCTATAGCAGCTCAATTCACAATCGCTAAGCTATGGAAACAACCTAGGTACCCTTCAATGGATAAATGGATAAAGAAAATGTGATATATATACACAATGAATATTATTCAGTCATAAAGAAGAATGAAATTATGGCATTTGCTGGTGAATGGATAGATCTGGAGACTATCATGCTAAGTGAAATAAGCCAGTCCCCAAAAAACCCAAAGGTCTAAGATTCTCTCTGATATGCGGATGCTAACACACAATAAGAGGCGGGAGAGAAGAAGTTAAGTGGATTAGACAAAGGGGAATGAAGGGAAGGGAAGGGAGAGGGATGGATAGGAAAGACAGTGGAATGAATTGGACGTGGCTTTCCTATGTAAATCTATGCATGCACCAGTGAATCTCAACATCATGTACATCCACAAGACTGGGGTCTTAATTAGAATAAGATATACTCCATGTTTGTACAAATATATCAAAATAGATATATTTATTGCCATGTACAGCTAAAAAAGAACAAATAAAAAAATAAAATAATCTGTCCCTAAAAGCAACAACAAGAGAACAGAGTAAGATTCATGGCCAAAAAGCAACAAAGGTCATAAATATTTGACTAGCCAGGTGCAATGGTGCACACCTGTAATCCCAGCACTTTGGGAGGCTGAGACAGGAGGATCGCGAGTTCAAAGCCAGCCTCAGCAACAGCGAGGCGCTCAGCAACTCAGTGAGACCCTGTCTCCACATAAAACACAAAATAGGGCTGGGGATGTGGCTCAGTGGTCGAGTGCCCCTGAGTTCAATCCCTGGGATCAAAAAAAAATAAGTAAATTAAAATAAATAAATAAATAAATAAACAAAAATAAATACTTGACTAAACCAGAAGAAGGAAGAACAAGGGAACAAATTATATAGAGAACAGAGAGAATATGATGTACCTCAGTCTACCCATCCGATTGGCAACACTACACTGGAATGGAATAAATGCCCCAACTTAAAGGCAGAGACTGTGAATGGATTAAAAAGCAATGTGGGAGTCAGGGGTGTAGCTCAGAGGAAGACCACGTGCCCAGCGCAATCCCTACCGCCTCCTAAGAGCAATGTGTGTTCTGTATTTTTGTAGATACGTATGTAAAAACAAAGTACGTGCCACCTAGAGGACACAGGTGTTGATGCACCAAGTAGAAAAAACAACCAGTGGGAATACAGGTGGGAAACCACCTCAGCTCACGTGGCCTAGTTGCCATCCGTAGGTCACTCCCCGCTATAAAAGCAACATGGTTACCGAGATGACCATACTCGGGGCCCTAAAACAAGTCTCAATACATGTAAAAGGAGTCATGTCATACAAATTATGTTCTCTGGCTTCTGGACTAAATTGGAAATCAATATTCCAGAGATCTTTGTAGTGTTGATTTCCTCCCTCCCTCCCTCCCTTTCTTCCTTCCTTCCCTTCTTCTTTTTGTACCCAGGACTGAACCCAGGCGAGCTAAACCACTGAACCACATCCCCAGCCCTTTTATATTTGTATTTAGAGACGGTCTCCCTCCATTGCTTAGGGCCTCACTAAGTTTGCTGAGGCTGGCTTTGAATTTGTGATCCTCCTGCCTCAGCCTCCTGAGCGGCTGGGGTAATAGGGGTCCTCCACCGTGCCTGGCTGTAGTTCAGTCCTTGGTCCTTAAGCCCTCAAATGTTCGGATGTGAACCTGTCTGTCCATCTGTACTGAGTGCAAAGATCTCTAGAAACAGGGCAGGGAAGAGTCTGTGTAAGTGAGCACTCTGAACTGGGGACAGTGGAAACTACATGATCTGAAGGGGACAGAGCTGCCATGGTCATTCCAATGTCCACAGAAAAGGGAAAGAAATCTGAAATCAAAAGCGACACAGAGAAGTCACTAAAGTGTAAAGGGGTAAACAAAATTTGCTTTGAGCAAGATAATTAGAGAAAGGACTTAATGCGTGTGGCTGTGCGAGGCCCTCACACGGAACGGCCTGGAAAGCACCTGCGGGGTCCTGGCACCTCGTGGGTGCTTGGCGAATGTTGGCCAGACCCAAATCACTCGTTTCTTGAGTTTAATCCTATGAATAATAACTTTTGTGTATTATTATATTTTAACTTAAAATGGCACTGGTTTTTAAAAAGTGTGCTATTATCTTATGTAAAAAAATGCTACCTATACGCAGCATGTCTAAGTTTTTCACTAAATCCTTTTAAAGTGTGGAAGGAAATAGCTTCTTCCTCATTTTCTTGGCTTCCTGGAGGATGCCTCCAGAGGCAAGGCCCAAACAAAGCAGAGTGAACGCTGAAAAGGAGGCCCCAGGAAAGGTCTGAGTAATCCCACACCTCCGGGAAGCGTCCACTGTGAATCCCAGGAGTTACCTCCTTCGGTGGTGCTGGCCAGCACCCAAGGGCTCGTTGCGGACCAGCCTATCTCGTTCATGCAGGACACACCGATGCTGTAATTAGCCAGGGCGTGCAGCTGCTCGATCTGGTACAGATGTGGCGTGGCCGAGGTGTAGAAGGTCATGAGCGAGCTGTTACTCAGCGGGTCCACTTCCTTGACCTGAATGAAGAGTGGACGGGCAGGCGGACAGCCTTAGTCAGGGGGTGGGGACGCTCGACCTGGCACACCCGATCCTCTGCACGTGAGATGATCCGCTTCCTTTCAGGGGACACAACTGCTCCCACCAGCGTTACTGACTATTGCTTGAGCTACTAGGGCAACCATCGGGGACAGTGGGAAAATGCCGGTCCTAAGGATTCTCACTGTGGCAGTTACAAAGCAACTAAGTGTCATTATATTATAATGACTATAACTCACATTATATTAGAAAGTAAGATAAGGTAGCCCTCCCTCTTCCAGACCCACTTCTTTTATTATTATTGTTGTTGCTATTAAGTTGTTGGTATTGGAAATTGAACCCAGGGGCGCTTACCCACTGAGCCACATCCCCAGCCCTTTTTATTTTTTTATTTTGAGACAGGGTCTTGCTAAGTTGCTTAGAGCTTCATTAAGTGGCTGAGGCTGGCCTTGAACTTGCGATCACTCTGCCTCAGCCTCCCGAGCTGCTGGGATTACAGGCGTGTCCCGCTACCCCATGCCTGGCCCTACCTCAATTCTTTTCTTTTCTTTTTGTAGTTGTAGATGGACAGCATGCCTTTATTTTATTTATTTTTATGTGGTGCTGAGAATCGAACCCAGTGCCCCACACATGCGAGACAAGCACTCTGCCACTGAGCTATAGCCCCAGCTCCCCGACCTCAATTCTTGATGTCATCTTCCAGCTATTTTCACAGAATCTGTAACACAGGCAAGACACTATGTATGACTGGCACAGCCTAACATATTTACCCTCTGGCCCTTCAAAGGCAATGCTTCTCAGATCCTCCTTTGGAAGATGGATTCCTTGGCTTCATTTTTTAAAAAAAATTGATGCTCTTTATATAATGTAGCCTGGGAATCTCTGCTCTTGCCTTGAGGCTAATTTCAGCAGCCTGCCCTTTCTTCTTTCCCCTTTGCGCTCAAATAAAAACTCGACCCCAAAAGCGCACACAGGTAATGTCAATCAATTTTATGGCATTTGGGAGGGGAGAGGCAGCAAAGGATCATTTACATTTCATCTGGAAGCTTTCCCCAAGTCTCCTTTAAACGCGTATTTCCGCATCTCTTCTCACACACACTCCACAGGCCTCCCCACATCCCCCTCCAGATCTGTGTGCACCGCAAGAGATCCAGCAAAAATCCAGGCCTAGCCCCAAAGTCTACCTCTCCCCTGAAGCACATCTCCGGTTTGGGGATGGGGTTTTAGGAGATTTGGTGGGTTCTTTTGTTTTTTTTGTTGTTCTTTTTCTCCACTACATTTTTTTTTTTCAAAATTTCTACAACATTACTACTTATAAAATCTGAAAAGACAGGACTGTGTAAAACCAAAAGCAATCCGAAAAAAAAAACTTCACTCCACAAAATGCATTGATCGCCCTTCATGACGGGCACGCAATTATGGGATGTGCACGCACGGTGCTGTCATTTAAGGCTATGGCTGCAATGTAGGGCACCAGGCCATAAATAACTGTTTTGGAATGCCACGCGCCCTGGAGGATGCCGGGAGGTCACTGGAGCCGAGCGCCACCTCTGACTCAGATCCTGTGGGGGACAGGAAGGGACCAGTAATCCCCAGGAGCCACCGGCGGAGAAAACAGGGCCCTGTGCTTATCTCAGGTGGCCCTGGCAGAAGTGACTCTTTGTTTTCCCGCGCTGGAGAACGCACTCCTTCCTGTGACCAGCCACTAGGACGAAGCTGGCTCTGTCCCCACCCAGTTTCCAGAGCCACAGGTGGAGCGTCTCCAGGCACCCCACACTCCTAGAGCACGTCCCTGGAAGGAGATGACTTCTGGAACGGTCTTCCTCAGCGGGCCCCGGGGGACAGGGCCTGAAGTGGCAAGAGGTACGGGCCAGAGTTAAAATTAGAAATGGAGCGTGTGGCCCCAAAACGGTGAAGAAAGGAACTAACGTCAGGACCAAAGGAAGCAAGAGGGTGTGTCCCACCAGCGCGTGGATCTGAATCTGGTCCAGAACATTCATTTGTTACCAAGTCAGAGTTTAAAATTGTAGCAAAGTACAAGGCCATGCTTGGTGGTTTCAGGAATGGGAATTCACTCTTTTTTGGTACTGGGGATTAAACCCAGGGACACTCGACCACTGAGCCACATCCCCAGCCCTATTTTTTGTGTTTTATGTAGAGACAGGGTCTCACTGAGTTGCTTAGCGCCTCGCTGTTGCTGAGGCTGGCTTTGAACTTGCGATTCTCCTGTTTCAGCCTCTGGGAATTCACTCTTAATCAGCAAAATCTACAAGGGTGACTTCTGGGGCTCACCCCACTAACCCAGGACTGCTAAAGAAGATAGAGGATACTCCACCCAAAACTAAAAGCTAAGGGGCTGAGGGAGTAGCTCAAGGGCAGAGCACATACTTAGCATGCCTGAGGCCCAGGGTTCAACCCCCAGCGCCACCCTCGCTGAAATGGAGCACAACTTTTCATTTCTCTGGTTGTACATAATGTAGAGTCACACCATTCGTGCAACCATTCCCATTTATAAGGGTAATAACGTCCACCTCATTCCACCATCTCCTCCCACACACACCCCCTCCCCTCCCCTCCTTCCCCTCTGCTCAATCCAAAATTCCTTCATTCTTCCCTTGCCTGCCCCGCTATGGATCAGCATCCACTTATCAAAGAAAACATTCGGCCTTTGGTCTCTGGGGATTGGCTTACTTCACTTAACATATTCTCTAACTCTGTCCATTTACCTGTAAATGCCATGATTTCATTCTTCTTTAAGGCTGAGTAATATTCCATCGTGTATATATATCACAGTTTCTTTATCCATTCATCTGTTGAAGGGCATCTAAGCTGCTTCCACAGTAGCTATTGTGAATTGAGCTGCCAGTTCTTATTTATACTCTTAAGTACAAGAGCTTCTCTGTGGACACATCCCTTCTAACACTTGATATTATCACATAGTTTTTGTCAATAGAATGGATGTAAAATGGTATTTGTGTCATATTGATTGAAGGGTTTTTTTTTTGTTGTTGATTTCTAATGATTTTTCTTATGTTTCTTCCTCAGTACAATGCCTCATCTATATTTGCTACAGTTTTTCAAATGGGTCAATCTTGCATATCTTACTGATTCATATTTATTTTTAAAATCTTCTGATATTATTACTTTGTAATTCTCGGGAATATCTTCTCCCACTTATAATTGGTCTTTTTATCCTTTTTTTAGATTTCTTTTGTTGAAAAAGGTTCTTAATTTTAATATGTAAATGTATTAATATTTTTGGACAATGCTAATTGAATCTGGTTTTAAAAAAAAAAGTCACTCTTCAACAAAGCCAATATCCATGAACCTAAATTTTCTACTGAAATTTTTAAAGTTTTGTTTTGACAATAAAAATTCTTAATTAACCTAAAGAAAAAAAAAAGAATGAAGCCAGGCTGTGGGTGGAGGGATGAGGGTGGAGGTTATTTTTAGGGATAATACATATTTTTATTCCTTAGAGAAGGAACAGCTGTCACATAAGAGTAGGAGGCACTGAGGGCAGAGGAATTAATTCCACTTGCTATCAAACACATCTGGTTGACAACGTTCCTCAGAAGCCACTTGTCCGAGTTGGCAGGCTGGCCATGTTAACACAAGGCATTTAGGAAACAACCATCCCTGCCCTGGCAGGTGACATGCACAGCAGAACTCATTCTTATGCTTAGCAGATGAACCCTGGTGCTTGGTGACCTGCTCCACACAGATGCTCCCCAGGCTGCAGAGCAGAGGGGTCCCAGCTCTGCTCCGGGTATCAGGGCTTCCTGGCCTGGAGCCCCAGTTCAGTCACTCCAAGGCTGTGCAGGGGCTCTGACCCTGTGTTTCAAGCCAGATGTCTGCAAAGTCCCTAGGCCAGTGTGGCCACTCCGTAAACAGCAGTGTTAATGCCACAGCTTCTGTTTTTGTGACAGGAATGCTCGAGAGCAGAGCTTCCATCAGGACAAGGTACCACTTCAGGATGGGCACCCTGTCTTTCTTACCAGTTGTAGGCAGTGGTTAAAACTGGCTCGAGAGTCGCCAAGGCCTATAATCCCCAGCGTCCCCTAGGAGACACTGGCCTGGTGCTACTTTTAACAGCAATGGGTGACCTGTATGCGACTGGCCCCCTGGTCCCTCACAGCACGAGCCCAGGAGGAGCCCCACTGGAGAGTGGCTGGCCTTCTGAAAGCTTGGTCACAGGCCAGCCTTCATTTAGGAATGTGTTTTGTAATTAAAAATGGATTCTTGCGCCTGGTGTCGTGGCACACACCTGTCATCCCAGTGGCTCAGGAGGCTGAGGCAGGAGGATTTCGAGTTCAGAGCCAGCCTCAGCTACTTAGTGAGGCCCTAAACAACTTAGCAAGACCCTTGGAAACAAGCCTCTCTTCTGGTTGGGTCCTGGACCAGGAAAGAGAAGGAAGCCCACTGTGGACAGAGGGTGGTGGACACTGAGCAGGGGGAGTCAAGGCATTGCAAACCACA
Organism: Xerus rutilus; assembly: GCA_028644305.1. Lineage (NCBI taxonomy): Eukaryota > Metazoa > Chordata > Mammalia > Rodentia > Sciuridae > Xerus > Xerus rutilus. The sequence goes on from CM053411.1 coordinate 3,245,041, forward strand.
TGGGGGAAGCTGAGGAGGCAGGACCAGCAGGAGCCCTCCCTCCTCCCTGAGGTATACCTGGATGCTGCAGTTCCTGAATGCGGAGTATCCGTCAAAACCTGGGATCCAGGAGATGAGGATGCTGTGAGCTGTGCTGTTGCGGATGCGGACTTCCGTTGGCGGGGAGGGAATGGCTAGGGAGACACAAAGGCACAAGCATGGTTATGAGGCCCTGGGAGGCCAGAGCTACCGAACCAGCACACCGCACCATGTAGTGTCTGGAGATGAGCACGAGGAGCATGTGTCCAGGAGGAGTCGCCCTGGACGGGGGCAAGGGCTAGTCCACGGAGGGCCTTCCAGCAATTGGACGGCTCTGTCTGACCCGAGACGTGGGACTCAGGCCCACTTTTCTCATCCCTGAGGAAACGAGGAAACGTTTAACCAGGGAGGACATGGAGAGCTTCCTGTCCTTCACTACGCATTTTTTCGTTGTATTTGTTTTTTTGATTTTTTGGTACCAGGGATTGAACTCAGGGGCACTCGACCACTGAGCCACACCCCCAGCCCTATTCTGTGTTTTATGTAGAGACAGGGTCTCACTGAGTTGCTTAGCACCTCGCCATTGCTGAGGCTGGCTTTGAACTTGCGATTCTCCTGCCTCAGCCTCCCTAAGTGCTGGGATGACAGGCTTGCGCCACCGCGCCCTGCCTAAGTGCATATTTTTGACCCTGCCTGTGTGTCCACTTGGCTGGGTGCTGGTGCCATGAACAGGGACGAGTGCCACAGCCCTGCCTTTGTGCAGGGCACAGCCCCGTGGGGCAGGCCCACATTAGCACTGTGATGGTTTGGATATGAGATGTCCCAAGAAAACTCACGTGTGAAGCAATACAGGAATGTTCGTTCAGAGGTGAAATGATTATGAGAGGTGTAACCGAATCAGTGGATTAATCCACTGACATGATTAACTAGGTGGTAACTACAGCAGGTAGGGTGTGTCTGCAGAAGGTGGGCCACATGTCTTTGGGGTTTATATTTTTGTCCCTGGCCAGCACGGCTGACTCTCTCCTGCTGGCCGTGACCTGAGCTGCTTTTCTCCACCACGCCCTTCCACCGTGATGTCTGCCTCACCTCGGGCCCAGAGCTATGGAGTCCGCCGTGTACGGACTGAACCTCTGAAATCATGAGCCCCACATAAACTATTCCTGTCCTAAGTTGTTCCTGTCGGGTAGTTTGGTCACAACAACACAAATGCTGACTACAACAACCGCTGATTCGAGGGCCCTGTGTGTGGACAGGAGGGGTGCACAGGACAGCATGCTTGTGTCGGGAGCTGCTGTCACGAGGACACAGGTGGGAACCAGAGGAAAAGGTGACTGCTTCAGCTGGGGAGGGGCTGGTGTGTGCAACAGCGTGCAAGCAGCGACCCGGGTGGCCTGTGGGCGCGAGGGCTTCAGTTACAAGTGGAGGAGGATCTGAAGTTTGTGGCGTCTCATCTTTTCATGCTAAATTGAACTGCCAATAAAATTTAACTTAATTACAAGACGAGGACCAGCCTCCTCGCGTGCATACCACAGGCCACGGGCTGTCATTTGAGGGTCACTAGAATGCTGTTAGAGGGGTGGCCTTTGATCCCTTCCAACAGATGAGGAAGCTGCACAGAGAAGTTAAAAACTTGCCAAAGGTCATGGCAGGGGGTTATAAGCAATAGAAGGACTTGAGCTCCGGACTCTACGACCCCAGAGCTTGTGTCCCTGGCCAGGATGAGGGAGGCCTACCACGAGGGACGCAGGCAGACTGGCAGGAGCACCTGCAGGCCCAGGAGGCCGGGCTACCACCCACCCAGGAGTGGCCTGGGCACAGAAGCCGGGCTACCACCCACCCAGGAGTGGCCTGGGCACAGAGGCCGGGCTACCACCCACCCAGGAGTGGCCTGGGCACAGAGGCCAGGCTACCACCCACCCAGGAGTGGCCTGGGCACAGAGGCCAGGCTACAACCCACCCAGGAGTGGCCTGGGCACAGTTACTTGCCTGCCCTACACACAGTCCCATCTGTATAAATGGGGACCAGAATACCCTGCTCCGTGAGGATGCGGTGGGGCAAGACGAGGTCACATGTGTGGCCTGGGAAAGTGTGGAGGGAAAGAATGACAGGGGACAGCAGAGGGTGGGCTGGGCCCAAGTCGAGCAGGAACCATCTGCCTGTTGTTGGACTCACTTTCCTGAGATCTGCCCTGAAGGACCTGTCTTTTCCAGATCAAAATCTGACCACATACACTAGGCAATAACACTCTGTGGGAGGGTGCTGGGAACTGAACTACGTCCCCAGCACTTTCTATATATGTATGTATGTGTGTGTGTGTGTGTGTATATATATATATATATATATATATATATATATATATATGGACTCACTAAGTTGCTGAGGCCGGCCTTGAACTTGCAATCCTCCTGCCTCAGCCTCCCAAAAGTCGGAATCACAAGCACATGCCACTGTGCCTGGCTTCATAGCAATAACAATTGAGAAGAAGGAAGTCTTGGTTGCTCTGACATAAGTTTTAAAATAAATGAAAGCCAAAAATACAAGTTTGGGAAACAAGATTCTTTACAAATTTACACCCACTCATGGATTTCTGAAATTCCCAACATATCTTTTGAAACTGTAATAATGGGATCTGTAAAAAAAGGAAGGAAGTTCCACCCTTCCTCTAGTGATCACTTTGGGTTTGCTCACTTTTTAAAAAGTTCCAGTGAACTTGCAGAAAATGCCCTTTCACAACCTTTGTCCCATGACTTGCTGAAAGGAAAATCAGCCAAAGAGGGGAACAGCTTCTTCTGTAGTTTTACACCCGCTCCTGTGTGCCAGCCTCCAACAGCACCTGCTCAAACACGCTGCTCCTGTCCTGCATGGTTTCCCCAAGGATAAGATAAAAGAAATGTGGTTCCAATGTAACCTCTCCAGGATGGATGATATTCCAAATTACATAGGTAATTCACATAATATATAATGTGTACATTACACATTTCATGTAATTTGTATATTATTTATTAATATTAATATGATTAATACCAAATTATATATTAATTTTATATTAAAATAATAATATAATTAATAATAAATGTTATTTCATATATTATGTTATATATTATATAGATTTTATAGCATATTATATTCTATATTATGCATATGATATAATATGTAATATTATATTAGGATATGTATTATAATATATATCCAAATTAAGATCAAATGGTAAAACATGACGTGTGCTTGAATTTCTAAGAGTAAGGAAGAGATAAGAGAAAAGATTGAAAAGACAGTCCTGGCTTTAGGTCCTCTCTTCCTTTCAGTTTTGAGTTTCAACACCTTTGGTTACCAAGCCCTGGGGTTCCATGGAGGAGGAGGGAGGCTAGGTGAAGGGCGGGACGGTCTCCCCAGCCTGCTTCTGTCACTCATTCTCAGTGCAGGAGGCTCGGCCCCCTGAAACCCAGACTCCTGGGAAGGAGGGAGAGGAGGGAGGGGAAGGGGAGGGGGATGAGCTGGGTCCCTGCAGACAGACTGTGACCTGCTCTCCTTCTGGCTCCTCCCTCTCAGTCAGCAGCTGGGGACACTTGTGTCCCAGGTGGCCCAGGAAGGACGTAGCCCACTTTTTGGACCAACCCCTCAAGCGACCCCTCCTCCAGGGCTCTGCAAGGTTGCTGGGACAAGCTCAGGGTGGAGGTGGCAGTAGGAGATACTATGCTCAGAGGTGAACACGTTAGCTTATTTTAGTCTTGGATTAAGCAGAATTGCTATGTTTATTAAAGACTTATGTGCCAGGTAATATTATTATTATTATTTGGTACTAGAGATTGAACCCAGGGGCACTTAACCACTGAGGCACATCCCCAGCCCTTTCATATTTTATTTGAGACAGGGTCTTGCTGAGTTGCTGAGGCTGACTTTGAACTTGTGATCCTCCTGCCTCAGCCTCCCCAGCTGCTGGGATGACAGGCGTGGGCCACCGCGCCCAGCTGTGCCAGGTACTGTGAGCACTGTATGTACATTAGGTCACGGAGCCTGGACAATACATAGGTTCCATAATTATCTCCATTTTTCAGAGTGGAATGCTGGGGCCACACACGTGAAGTGACTTGTCAGAGGCCATAGAGTCCGTGGAAAGCCAGGGCTGGACCTGGGCAGTGGCCTGCAGGAGCTCACCCTGGGCGCCCCCAGCCCCCAAAGCTCACCAGGGCCCTGGCCCTGCTGCTCACCTTTGATGTTGATCTGCACGCCCTTGGATACGGTCAGCCCTTTGTCGTTGTGGGCCTCGCAGCTGAAGACCGCCATCTCCGTCAGACCTGCAGAGGGAAGGCGCCGTGAGCCCCGCAGCAGGGGACCAGGCCCCTCCTACCAGAATCCTGCAGCTCAGCATTCTTCCATTTCTTGGCTCCCTGCTTCAAGCCCCAAACGCAAAGCCAAGTGAAAAGTTGTGCAGATTGCAGAAACCAAACCTGGGACACAGAAAAACCCTAGGTATCCAGAACAAGGCAGCCCTGGACTCCAAAGGCAGCTCCTTCACACATCCAGGTTCTGGCTGGTGAGACCCAGCCAACGAGGCAGTATTATTCACACTTTCAAATGACTGCGAGGAGATGTAAGTCTTGCTGCCCCTGCACCAAGAAGAGTGGGTTCGGAGGCTGCCCCAGCCAGTTCCACTGAACCCCCCTGTCACTATGCTGGGGATATCCCAGAACACTATGAGAGCCACAGGGTTTACGTTTCAGATGACCTGTTTTAATGAAGCCTTTGCTACTAGTAAAAACTCATCGATTCCCAAGGAATTGTTAAATAAACACAGGGGACTGTAGCTAAAGGAAGAAATGTCTGTCATTTCAGAGTTGAGAGACATCTGAGAAATTGAAAATATGTGATTTATTAATTTTATAATAGAAAAGATTCCCAGATCTGGGTTTGTAATACCACCCTCCAATAAAAGGAACCGGGGCTACTTGGAGTAAGGGCTGGCTCTCAGATCAGGGCAGGAGCAGAGAGAAATAAAACAGAGCAGGCATCATGCAGCACACAAACACAGTGACGGCTGTATCCAAGAGATGGGCCACAGGAAGAGTTCTTTTTTATTTTTTTTGGTATTGAGGACAGAACCCAGAGGTGTTCTACCACTGAACCACATCCCCAGCTCTTTTTTTTTTTTAGTACAGAGTCTCACTGAGTTACTTAGGGCCTTGCTAAGTTGCTGGGGCTGGCCTCAAACTTGCAATTCTCCTGCCTCAGCTTCCTAAGCTGCTGGGATTGCAGACATGTTCCACCCTGGCCAGCTCCGTGAAAGAGATTCCAACAGCCAAAACTGGACCCATCTGAACAAGAAAATAACGTAGTATTGAATTATAGCCCGAAGTAGAAAATCAACACTGATGGGTCCACTCTGATATCAATGATCGAGCAAGTAGGGAGAACAGACAAAGCTCTCAGGAATATTCCAGCAATCCATGTGAACCCTGCTCCTCAGGGAGGAGGACCGCAGCCCCATGCTTTAAGTGTGGGCTGCCCACAGTGACTTCCCTCCAAACAGAACCCCAGGGAATGGAGAGACTGAGAGGGCAAGAGCCGTTAGTCATGTGGCTAGAATGTACCCTTGGCATGCTTGGTGGGAATGGCACCTCCCCCACGGGCTTCTGCCTAGAAGAGAAAGCCGGATGTGATCCCAAGGAAGGTACAGCTGCAGAACACCTGGCCAGTGGCCCTCGAAACTGTCAAGGTCAACAGAAACAAGGAAAGTCCGAGAAACCGGAAGATACAGTGGGGATACAGGGGAGAGAGCAGCATGTGGAATCCTGAATGAAATCCAAACTTCAGTTAATAGAAATGTATCGGGGATGGCACACCACTTGCAACAAATGTCCCCCACTATGCCAGGAATGGGAAAAAGTAAAGGTGGGCTTTACTGGGATTCCTTGGACTACCTTCCCCACTTTTCTGTAAATCTAAAACTATTCTAAAATTTAAAAGGTTATGCCGGGCGTGGTGGCGCATACCTGTAATCCCAGCACTTTGGGAGGCTGAGACAGGAGGATCGCGAGTTCAAAGCCAGCCTCAGCAAAAGCAAGGGGCTAAGCAGCTCAGTGAGACCCTGTCTCTACATAAAACACAAAGTACGGCTGGGGATGTGGCTCAGTGGTCGAGCGCCCCTGAGTTCAATTCCTGGCACCAAAATAAATAAGTAAGTGAGTGAGTAAATGGTTATATTTTAAAAACATAGCTAGGCATACTGTTTTGGTTGATTCTGAAAAATTCTATCTCTCTGGCACACAGAAGTGTCATTGGGGGGCTGGGATTTTAGCTCAGCGGTAGAGCGCTTGCCTCGCATGCGTGAGGCCCTGGGTTCGATCCTCAGCACCACATACAAATAAATAAATAAAGACATTGTGCCCATCTACAACTAAAAAATATTAAAAAACAAACAAACAAAAAGAAGTGTCATTGGTTAAAAAAAAGTGGTATATATACACAATTGAGCTTCATTTAGCCACAAAGAAGAACGAAATGATGTCATCTGCAGGAAAATGAATGGAACTAGAGACCATTATGTGTGTAAAATAAGCCAAACTCAGAAGGTCAGGGTTGTGTGTTTTCTCTCATATGTGGAAACCAGAGAGGAAAAGGAAAAGAAATGGGGGGGGGTGTGTCTCACGGAAATCAAAGGGAGGTCAGTGGAGGAGAATCAGGAGGTGGGACACAGGGAGGGACGGGGGAAGTGTTAGGGAGTGATATTGGCCAAATTATAGTTATGTTGTGTGTGTGCATAACTGTATAACAATAAATCCCATCATATGTACAAGTATCATGCACCAATTAAAAACATATGGAGGCCAGGCGTGGTGGCGCAGGCCTGTAATCCCAGCGGCTCGGGAGGCTGAGGCCGTAGGATCACAAGTTCAAAGGCAGCCTCAGCAAAAGCGAGTGCTAAGCAACTCAGTGAGACCCTGTCTCTACATAAAATATAAAATAGGGCTGGGGAGGTGGCTCAGTGGTTGAGTGCCCCTGAGTTCAATTCCCGGTACCAAAAAAAAAAAAAACAAAGGAAAAAGCCAGGTATGGTGGCTCATGCCTATAATTGCAGTGACCTAAGAGGCTGAGATAGGAGGATCACAATTTTGAGGCCAGCCTCAGTAACTTAGGCCTTAAGCGATTTAGCAAGAGCCTGTCTCAAAATAAAAAGGGCTAGGGATGTGACTCCATGGTGAAGCACCCCTGGGTTCAATCCTCTGTATCAAAAAAGAATCACCAAAAATATGTTACCTCTTGGACATTTTGAGGTTTGTACTCTAAAAATTTTCATGATTTAAGCAATTGCAAGAAACATAATTTGAAGACCTTGAGTATCTTTTGTGTGTTTGGTGGGGATTGAACCCTGTCCTTGAACTTGCTGAGCACGGAGCTCCACCACTGAGCAACACCCAGCCCCACCCTGAATATCTTGACACTAACATTGCCCATTGAAAACACTCTTTTTCTTTAATTTTCGTGGTACTGGGGGTTGAACCCAGAGGTGCTTAACCACTGAGCCACATCCTCAGCCCTTTTTTATATTTTATTTAGAGACAGGGTCTCGCTGAGTTGCTTGGAGCCTCACTATGTGTTGCTGAGGCTGGCTTTGAACTTGCGATCCTCCTGCCTCAGCCTCCCGAGCCACGGGGATTTGAGGTGTGGCCACCGTGCTCAGTTTCATCATCAGTCTTCTACTTCTCCCTGAGAACTGCATCCTAACGCGTGTGTGTGTTTGGAAGTCTTTGATTAATGACCCTATGATGCGCTTGACACCAAAAATACACTGAAGTTGGAAGGCATTTTTTTCTTCTGCATCGATTCTACTTATTATTAGGATATAACTGCTTAAAACAATATACGTAATTTTTAAACTTAAAAATGACAACTTTACTGGAAGGGCGACTTTTTTGCTGGATTAAAGCTAGAGTTTTCTGTTCATATGGCACTCCAGGAATCTCTTAACTCCAAGACAGTGTAGCAGGGCAGCCATTGTTTTTTTAAATTTTTTTTTGTAGTTGTAGACGGACAGCATTCCTTTATTTTGTTTATCTTTATGTGGTGCTTAGGGATGGAACTCGGTGCCTCACGGGTGCTAGGCGAGCGCTCTGCCACAGAGCTACGGCCCCAGGCAGCCATTCTTGACCTGAGGTCCAGAGACTCTTTCCATGAGGCACCTTCCCCAACAAGTCAGTTTTCCTCAAAGTAAAAAACTGTTTTCATAATAATGACATATTGTTTGTTCTTTTTGCTCTCATTGTCTCAGGAATGTATGATGGAATTTTCCAGAGGCTGTATGTTGTATGATTACATCACAGTTCTGCTAGCCAAAAGAAATATGTGCTTGTATATTCTTGTGTTCTACAATTTTTCTATTTTTAAAAAATTATTTTAGTTGTTGATGGACCTTTATTTTATTCATTTATTTATATGCGGTGCTGAGGATCGAACTCAGTGCCTTATACATGAAAGGCAAGTGCTCTACCACTGAGCCACAATCCCAACCCCACAATTTTTCCATTTTAAGTTGTAATTCAGTAACTATAGTAGATGCAATTCACATAAACAAAAGTTATTGGGTTCTCAATATTTTTTTTCTTTTTTTTTTTTTTTGTATTGGAGATTTAACCCAAGGTGCTTAACCATTAGGCACATCCCCAGTGCCTTAAAAAAATTTTTTTTTTTTTAAATTTTGAGATAAGGTCTCACTAAGTTGCTTAGGACCTCACTAAATTGCTGAGGCTGGCCTGGAACCTGTGATCCTCCTGCCTCAGCCTCCCCAGCCGCTGGGATTACAGGCATGTGCCACCACAGCTGGCTGGGTTCTCATTAATTTTTAAGACTTTAAAGGGGTCTCAAGATCAAAGCATTTGAGTATCGACACTCCACAGTGATTCTAGGTGAGGGAGAGAGGAAAGGGACAGGAAGGTGGCAAGCGACCTGGAGGGGTGTCTGGGCTTGGGTACCGGCCAGGCACTGATCTCAGGCAAGCAGGCAGATGCAGGATGAGAATGGAGACCCCGGTTCCTCTAACCTTCCACCTGGGTCGCTCCTGCCCCCCTCTAGTCGCAGCTTTTTGTCTCGCTGAGATGTCACTGTTAACCTTCCAGGTCCTGAGCTCCCAGAGGAGATGCCCAGGTCATCGCCCAGGTCACTGCCCACAAATGTGCCAGCCCGGCTCTCATCCAGGAGACACAGGGACTCCCTCAGAGGTCCCAGGGACTGACGCACTCACACTTCTTATATTCTGGAGGAGATATTTGCAGGCTAAAACCCAGCATTCAACTTCAAGTATTCTTATCAAAACTCTCAGGAAACACTTGAGTACAAAACCTTTCCACACCGGTCAGGAGAGGAAGAGAGGAAGATCATGAGACCATCCTGTAGCTGCAGACCCTTCAAGAGGGTGATGGGGGGCAGCGCTCCCTGGGCCTGTGAGACTTTCAACACCGAAAGGAAAACTGGTGACCATGGGACTCAATTTGAGGTCAAGTGGGGAGGCATTTTTTCTCTCTGCTTCTTTGCAAAGTGTTTACAAGGTCAGGAAAACAATTCAGAGCAAGCGTCCTGACACCCACACCTAAGGACAGGCCACGCAGTGCCACAGAGAGACGCAGAACCCGTCCAAACCAAAGGCAAACTAGATGCGCCCTTAAAGCCCAATACAGATTTTTTTGTTGGGGGTGGGGGGCTGGGCATTGAACTCAGGGGCACTCGACCACTGAGCCACATCCCCAGCCCTATTTTGTGTTTTATGTAGAGACAGGGTCTCACTGAGTTGCTTAGCGCCTCGCCATTGCTGAGGCTGGCTTTGAACTCGCGATCCTCCTGTCAGCCTCCAAGCTTCTGGGATTACAGGCGTGCGCCACCGCACCTGGCCCAGAGTTCTTCATGTTGCGTGTGAATGTTGCTGGGTGGAACCCAGGGCCTCGCTCCTGCTAGGAAGACGGTCCACCGCTGAGCTCCAGCCCCATCCCGCTCAATTTCTTTGCTGAACTTTTGTGGTTTAATGGCACCAGCTCCCCACCCAGAGGCTCACTCCTAAGTCTGGAAGGACCAGTGGTGAGCGTGTGCTGGGAAGATGGCTTCGTCTCAGGGGCCTGTTCCCCCTCTGTGGACGGACAGTAACCACCAGACTGGAATAGACCTGTTTGTTTTATAGCCCCAACCCTTGCGGTTTTCCAGGGAGAAAATCATCCACCCCCTAGGTCTCCGAAGTCTCCGCCCTGCCACCCACTCCCTTCCGAATGCTCTGGGCCACAGAGTCCCCAGAGTCTGCCTGAGCCCGGGCTCTCTGCTGCCAGCCGCCCCCTCAGAGCTACAAGCCCTCTTTGCCCAGCTCCAGGATCAAGGCTAGCGCCCCTCTTGCTTGACCCTCTGCTGGTTTGGAAAAAGATGGCTCCTGACACAGATCTGAAAGATGTTTTTAAGGAACATTCAGTAAACAGGATGTCAACTGCTAAGGGAGCAGCTCCTAGGGAGACAGTGAGGCCAATTATTTGGGGATTAAGCAATCCTGCAAAATTACTACAGGAACAAGCCTGCTCCTTCATTTTAATTTTTCTGATGTCCATCTTTCCACCAAAGGAAGAAGCAAGTGGAAGAACACACTCCAGAGATGAAGGGGCTTGGTACCCCAGAGCTCCACCCACGCTACATTTATCCACTCAGCAAGGGCTTATGGAGTACTCACTAGCCCCATTTTTTCAGGAGCTGAGGATATCCATGAATAAAACAGAGATTATAGAACTCACATTTTCATGGAGGAAAATGGACAATAAATAATAATCTCAATAAGTCAGTTGCATGCTGTGTCAGAAGATGGTAAGTAGTGTGGAGAAATAGAAGAAGATCAGAGGGTCAGGGTGGGTGGGAAAGCAGGCTGTGATTGTAGCGAGGGAGGGGCTAGTGGCAGCTCTTTTGAGAAATGAACTCTGGGGAAAGACCTGGGGTAAGGAAATGTGGGGGGTGGGCCTGGAGGCTCCTAGCAAAGGGAACACGTAGGAGAGGCCTTCATATTTTTCTCAGATTGGGGTGGGAAACCTGGAGTTTTTGAGCAGAGGACTGACATGATCTGACTTATGTTTTACTAGGACCTTTCTTGGGGCTACACAGAGAATAGACTTTAAGCAAGCAGGTCTCTTAATAGCTCCAAAATTTTTCCTGATTATAAAATGGATATTAAAAATGCCTAACTATGCCAGGCACAGCAGCGCATGCCTATAATTCCAACACCTTGGGAGGCTGAGGAAGGAGGATGGCAAATTCAAAACCAGCCTCAGCAAAAGCGAGGCGCTAAGCAACTCAGTGAGACGCTAAATAAAATACAAAATAGGGCTGGGGATGTTGCTCAGTGGTTGAGTGTCCCTGGGTTCAGTCCCTGTACCAAAAAAAAAAAATGCCTATGTCACAGCTTACTGAGATTCAGAGTAAATCTTTACAGAAAGCACTGTGAGACTTATGTATGGATTTGTATAAATTCTAGTTATTATAACTGTTACTATTAATACAATAAATATTAGTAGCTATATCCAACTAATACAAAAACTAGCTTAGTCATCTTCTAGATATGGATTTAAATATAAAACAAATGTTTTTTAGCAAATAAAAACCACTAAGATCAGCACAGGTCCATCACTGTTAATGAAAAGGGAGCTGGAAATAGACATTAACTATTGCATATGAAAAAACTGAATATTGTAAACTGGGCACAGTGGCACATGCCTGTAATCCCAGCGCTTTGGGAGGATGAGACAGGAGAATCGCGAGTTCAAAGCCAGCCTCAGCAAAGGCGAGGCGCTAAGCAACTCAGTGAGACCCTGTCTCTACATAAAACACAAAACAGGGCTGGGGATGTGGCTCAGTGGTTGAGTGCCCCTGAGTTCAATCCCCGGTACCCCCCCCCCCCAATTGAAAATTGAAAAGTATAACAGGAAGCATGTCAAGCATTTTTTTCTTTCTTTCTTTTTTCTTTTTGTACTGGCATTCCCAGTCCTTTTTTATATTTTATTTAGAGACAAGGTCTTGCTAAGTTGCTTAGGGCCTTGCTTGTGAGGCTGACTTTGAACTCACAATCCTCCTGCCTCAGCCTCCTGAGCTGCTGGGATTACAGGCGTGCGCCATCGTGCCCAGCTCCTTTTTTGCCCTTCAGCACTGGGGAAGGAACTCAGAGCCTTGCACATGCTAGGCAAGTGCTGTGCCCCTGAGCGACACCCCTAGCCTCCCAAAATGCTTCATTAAAAGGAAACAAACAACTTTTTAGTTTGAAAGTATTTCAGATTCCCAAGAAGTTGCAAAACTAGCAGAGTCCCCCGTACACCCTTTACCAGTCCCCACCCCCGGGGTGACAAAGATCTTACATCCTCCTGATACAAAGAACAAAACCAGGAAAGACTTGGGTACAATGCTGTCCACTAAAATGCAGACCTGGAAAGCCCTCACCAGATTTTGTTTTGTCTGATTTGGGGGAGGGGGAAGGAGGAAGTAGCTCTCGGAAATGAGAATCCAGGTACACATTATGGCTATAGAACTGTCTGTCACCCAACAGGAGCTCCTTCCTATAGGAACATGCCATCCCCTCCCTGAGTCCCTGGGAAGAACTGGTCGCTTTTCTACCACGGTCCTGTGGTCAGCTGGAGAAAGTGATCTGAACGGCACCGCATGCCGTCTGTGCTCGGCTAGGCTCTCTCAGAGTGGTGTCTTTGAGACAAAGCTCTTTAGCTTCTGTCCCTTAAAGACAGCTCTCCATCACAGAGGGGAGGAAAACTTGTATCAAGAGGGGAAAAGCATATGGCCTTCCTCTTCATAAATAAGCTTGTATATGGAACAACCTGGATGCCCTTCAACAGATGAATGGATAAAGAAAATGTGCTACATATACACAATGGAATATTAGCCATAAAGAAGAAGGAAATCATGGCATTTGCTGGTAAATGGATGAAACTGGAGACTATCATGCTAAGTGAATAAGCCAGACCCAAAAAACCGAAGGCCAAATGTTCTCTCTGATATACAGACGCTAACTCACAATAAAGGGGCAGGGGTGGCGGAGAATAGAGGTACTTTGGATTAGACAAAGGGGAATGAAGGGAAGGGAGGGGGGATAGGAAAGACAATAGAGTGAATCGGACATAAGTTTCCCATGTTCATATATGAATACACAACCAGTGAAACTCCACATCATACACAACCACAGAATGGGAAGTTACACTCCACGTATGTATGATATGTCAAAATACGCTCTCCTGCATGTGTATCTAAAAACGACAAATTAAAAAAACATACAAAGTGAAAGAAACAAAAATAAATAAATAAATATGCTTGCTCAGAGTGGTCCAACCTCCAGGCCCATCTACCCACTTCCCCAGGTGGCTTTCTCTCAGGAGAAGGGATGGGACAAAAGCAGCCGGAGGTCAGTGACAAGATGGGCCATGGGGCCCCTGTGTGCATGCTCTGCGAGTGGGAGGCACAGGCAGCTCAAGACAGAGGGGACTCGGACCCAGGCCCCAAGTGTAGGCCAAGGGAGAGGCTCAGGCATCACGAGGTTAAAAATAGATGTAACTGGGCTTGGGTCGTGGCTCAGTGGTAAAGTGCTTGCCTAGCATGCGTGAGGCACTGGGTTCGATTCTCAGCACCTCATACAAAAAAAAATAAAATAAAGATATCGTGTCCATCTACAGCTAAAAATATTTTTTAAAAAATAGATGTAACCAAGTTTTCCTGCAGTTTTTGCACAGGTTACAAAATTCAAAGGCCGGGGAGCAGTCAGCAAGCAGCTGGCTGGGCAGAGTCCTGCGCACGGTTGCCCGCCTGCACCTGGGATGTGACATCCTGGGCTGGGGCAGGGCTCAGGGGTGGAGCACCCGCCAAGCAAGCGCAGAGCCCTGGGTTCTAACTCCAGCACCACAAAAAATCAAAATCCTGCAAACGCAGAGCCCTGGCAAGAGGGCACAGTGCGTTCGAGGTCCCGCAGGCCGCTCATGGGGCCTCGTGAGCAGCCCCCCGGCAGGCCAGGCAGGAGACCCAGAAAGGTCAAGCCGGAGTCCCAGAGGATCTGAAGCACCGGGTGGACGCTAGGTGAGCCTACGTGGCCTGTGAAGTCCAGCTGGAAATGATAAGCTGCGTATTTTCGAAGAATCCCTCTGCTGAAGGAAAGTGACTCACTATGTAGGTGGCTGGGGGCGTGGGCACGAGGACATGCAGCCCAGGACCTGGTTAGGATGTGACAGCGAAAGTCTTGGCAATGAGCCAGGGAAGTCTGAATCAAAGCCACAGCTGGCCGTGGAGAAGCAGACGGAGGGAGGGGCACAGCTGGCATCGGAGAACAACCCCAGATCTTGGTGGCTGACGGTGCCGGGGAAGAGGGAGGAACCTGGCCAGGCCTCTGGGGTCTGCCTGGCTGCACAATCACCTTCGCGGCACAGCACCAGATCCTGGTCTCTGCTATACAGGCATTTGAGGTGCCGGGAGGGCTGCACAGAGGTGCCCGGCGCTGGTCAGCCCCTCCCCAAGGAGCCAAGCAAAGGTGGACAGCTGCATGCTCAGGCGATTTTGAATTGTAATGAAATGGTCATAAATTCAAATGGATCAAAATGCACATTTAACGTGCTATTTTGATATCATTAATCTGAATCCTAGTAAAAGTATTCTTTGCCCAAAAAGGAGAACAAAGAAAAAAATGCTTTTTATTGATGCATTATAATCACACAAAATAGTGGGATTCCCTGTGATATGTTGGTATTTGCACATGACATAATTACCTCCTCTTCCGTCCCCTCCACCCTGCCCCCCTGGTCCCCATCCTCTCCTGGTCTCCCTTCTGAAAATAATACTCTTGCTGAGAAAAGTCAGCAGCCTGCTGCTCGCGGCTTCGCAACCAGGAAGGGTGCTTGAGCCACGGGGCGTGCTGTGTTCATTTAGAAACTGGGTGGAATGTCCACTCGGCGGTTTCAGTAAGAGTTCTTCATTTAGGACACATCTGTCTCTCCCCTGGAAATTCTAGAAAAGCTGGTGAATCCAGCTGTCCATGAAATGCTAGTGAGAACTTCCACTGTCTGAACTTGTGCCGCCTGGTGCAGCGCGGCCCCGAGGGAAGGGGATGCTTCAGGACCGGGCACTTGCCCGCACCTTGTTACCATGGGAGCCCTCCTGCTG
Organism: Xerus rutilus; assembly: GCA_028644305.1. Taxonomy (NCBI): domain Eukaryota; kingdom Metazoa; phylum Chordata; class Mammalia; order Rodentia; family Sciuridae; genus Xerus; species Xerus rutilus. The sequence continues at coordinate 3,260,216 of CM053411.1, forward strand.
GTCTGCTGCCCTCCCTGCACCAGACACTGAACGAGCCCATCTCCTGGAAATAGAGGGAGGGGTGACTCCCATGCAGAAGTGCCCCTTACCAGTGGGGAGAGATCTCAGAGCTGCAGGGATACCTAGTACCATGGATATAACACTGAACCCGGATACACTGGTGCTTCCTAGAATATATACTGCTCGTGAAGCTTAACTTACGTGAATGTGCGCGCACATGCTCCCACACTCTCTGTTTCTCTCTCCCTCTTTCTCACACTTCTGAAAATTTCCATGTATTATGTTTGGACCTTGGTTGACCATGGATAATAGAAACCATAGAAAGCTTAACCTCAGAAAAGCAGGAACTAGTGTATTCTGAGACAGTTATCAGACTGGCACTGTTACTATTGCGCGTACGGGAAGCGTGCTATTCTAGGGAAGTGCAAACCCCCACGATCTTTTGGGAAGGAGATTAAAATGTATCCGAATTTAAAATATGCCTACGTCTCCCTTGAACTCTTTCAGAAGTCTCTCCTAAACACAGATGGCTTACCACGAAAAATGGTCAGTGTATGAGGTAAAGTCCTCATTAACTCAACAACACTCTACAATGTACACATATCTTGAAACATCGTGTTGTGCCAGTGCAGAGGCGCACGCCTGTGATCCCAGCAGCTTGGGAGGCTGAGGCAGGAGGATCACAAGTTCAAAGCCAGCCTCAGCAGCTTAGTGAGGCTCTAAGCACATTATCGAGACCCTGTCTCAAAATAAAAACTAAGAAGGGCTGAGGATGTGGCTTAGTGGTTAAGTGCCCTTGGGTTCAATCCCTGGTAACAAAAAAAAAATTGTTTTGTTGTCGTTGATGGGCACAAGACCAGAAATCTTTTCTAAATCTAAATCTAATGTAAAATCAGACATCAGGAAAATAAATTAAAACCACAGCCAGGCGCGGTGGCGCATGCCCGTAATCCCAGCACCTTGGGAAGCTGAGACAGGAGAATCGCGAGTTCAAAGCCAGCCTCAGCAATGGCGAGGCACTAAGCAACTCAGTGAGACCCTGTCTCTACATAAGACACAAAATAGGGCTGGTGATGTGGCTCAGTGGTCGAGTGCCCCTGAGTTCAATCCCCAGTACCAAAAAAAAACAAAACAAAACAATAATGTACCACTTGACATCCACTAGGATTAAGATGACTGACCACTTCCAGTGTCACCAAGGATGTGCATGTGTGACAGGGAACAGCCTTGAGCAGCAGGAATTCAAAGTGATGAGATGAATCTACAGACCAGCCCACAGTGCCGACCTGTTCGTGCTTTCTTTGAAAGGGCAATTTCCCTGCAGCCTTGCCTGGCTTAAGGCAATAGGGCATGCTGCATTCCTCAGCCAACTATCTGCCATCTACTATCTACGTGGGAGGTGGGAGGTGGGGGTGGCCAGAGGCTCCTCCCCACTGATAAGGATGCAAGGTACCCTGCAGGAGGTACCTTTGTGACCTTTACACAGACAAGCTTCTAGGACTGGGGAGTCAGGGTAATTAAAAGCCAAGCTCTCCAATCATAACACCTGTAAGAACAAGTTCCAGGGCCCAAGTGGCCCAGAGTTTCCTGGGTTTTAGCACGTCGTCATTACAATAGGGAAGCTTGGCCTCCATGGGTAAGACCGTGCACAGTGGGGTCTTGGAAGTCTGATGCAACCCTGCTGTCAGTCAAAAGCCAAGAGAGGTGGACCTGAGTGGGACCCTGGAAACTTCCCTGGGACCCCCAATAAAACTGGAGGTCAAGCTGGATGTGGTGGTGCATGTCTGTAATCCCAGAGGCTTGGGAGGCAGAGGCAGGACGATTGAGAGTTCAAAGCCAGCCTCAGCAACGGAGCAAGGTACTGAGCAACTTAGTGAGACCCTGTCTCAAAATGAAAAATAAAACTGGCTGGGGATGTGGCTCAGTGGTAGAGCACCCCTGGCTTCAATCCCAGAACCATAAATAAAACCGGAGGGCAGCGAGCAGGTGATCCCTCTCCTCCCTGAGGACTCAGGCTCTCCCTCGGGAGTGTCCCCTTTTCCTTTGCTCCTATCCCTTCTAATCAACTCATGCCTCCTACTATGTGCAACACATTTGAAATCTCTCCAGGGATCGCAAGAACAGGTGAAAGTGGACCGCACCAGGTGGCTTTGGCTCTGTGACATCTGGAGCAACCAAATGTCACCCACTGCTGCGGGGAATGGAACATGGTATGGTCACTCGGGAAGGCAGTGAGGTGGCTTCCTTAGAAGCCCAACACACACCTACCGCATGATCCAGCAATTCTGTTCCTAGGTGTTTGCTAAGAACAAGTAAAAGACACAAGTCATGAAAAAGACTTGCACACGAATACACACAGCTACAGAATCCACTACAGCCACCAGCCACAGCCGTCCGGAACGTTCTCTGAACAAATGGATGAACAAATCCACACATGATACAACAGATTACCCAGCAATAAAAAATAACGCACATGAGCCACAGCAAGGAACGTGATCACAGGCCCTGTGCCAGCAAGGAAAGCCTGCGTCAAGTTCAAGAAGAGGCAAAATCTCCGGGTGCAGTGGCTCATGCCTGTAATCCCAGCACTTAGGGAGGCTGAGACGGGAGAATCGCGAGTTCAAAGCCAGCCTCAGCAACGGCGAGGCGCTAAGCAACTCAGTGAGACCCTGTCTCTACATAAAACACAAAATAGGGCTGGGGATGTGGCTCAGTGGTTGAGCGCCCCTGAGGTTCAATCCCCGGCACTAAAAAAAAAAAAGAAGGGGCAAAATCAACAGCGACAGACACAGGCTACCTGGTAACTGCGCTTACCAGAGCTCACCATGAGTATGCTTAGAGTCTACACATTGCATGTTGTCAGCTTTACCTGGGTGGAGAAAGCATCTCTTAGGGGACTTCAGAGAAGTCACCCTACAGAGGGCAGAGGGCCTTCTTCTTTTTTTTTTTTTTGGTACTGGGGATTGAACTCAGGGGCACTCGACCACTGAGCCCCATCCCCAGCCCTATTTTGTGTTTTATGTAGAGACAGGGTCTCACTGAGTTGCCTAGCACCTCGCCGTTGCTGAGGCTGGCTTTGAACTGTTGATTCTCCCGTCTCAGCCTCCCTAAGTGCTGGGATTACAGGCTTGCACAATCGCGCCCGGCTCAGAGGGCCCTCTTTTAAATTGATTTTAAATCAATTTAAAAATTGATTTTGAACACAGAATTTCCTTAGTTATCAACCGCCTGGAGAAACTCAGGAAAACTCGGATGAAGGTAGAGAAAACCCTCAGTTCCTGGAAAAGTCAGGGCTGGAAAAGTGCCGTCGGGAGTCCCCAGGGGCTGGCATTCACCTGCTGACCATCCACAGCCTGAGGAGCCCTGATCCCTGTTGTGGGCCTGGCCCTGCCTCGGGGGCCTGGGGGCAGAGGTGAAGAGGACGGGAAAGTGCTCGTCCTCAGGAAGACAGGGTGGGGAGACCACGCAACACACAAGCTCATCGTGGACTGTGGCCGCTTCGAAGAGGGGTCTGAGCGGAGGAGTCGTGGAGGGTCGGGAGGAGTAACCAGGGAGGGAGTCTCTGGAGTTGTGTCAAGGGACAAGGGCAGAAGCAAGGATGCCAGAGGCAGAGAAGAGACAGTGCAAAGGTCCTGGGGCAGAAAGGAACGTGACATGCCACACCAGTGGAGGACAGAGGGAGGGGGCTGGGTGCAGGAGCTGGAACAGGAGGGGCTCTAGGTGACAGTCAAGACCACAGAAGCCACTGCAGGGTTTTCAGCAGGTGGCTGACCTGGTCTGCTGCTAAAGGGAGAGGACATGAGTGGGGACAGACTGGGAGGAGAGAGGCCAGCGCGGAAGAGCTGGCAGTGACAGGGATCACAGTACCAGCAGCAGAGCCGGAGAAAAGGCAGAGTCAGCGGGATTGTGCAACCAGAACTCCCAGAATTGCTGATGTGCTCCCCGTGTCAAAAGAAGAAAAGGAAGAAAGATGGGCGATGGGTGCCACTGTTTGCCAAGAAGGGGAATCCGGGGCGGAACAAGTCTGAGGTGGTGGTGGAGGGTTGCATTTTAAGACACCCACACACTCGTTAAGCAGAAATGCCGCGGGGGTGGGGCTGGAGACTCAAGTTCAAGGTCGTCTTCACACAGACAGTACTCGGCTGGGATCTCACCAGGTGGGAGACACAGAAGGGCCAGGGCACAGCTGGACCCCGGGTGCCTGACATCCAGACCTCCCCTGCCCAGGAGGCTCAACAGAGATGAAGGAAAACAGGACAGGTGTCTGAAAGCCCACTACGATGTCCCAGAACAACCTCCGGCACACAGCAGGGAGCAGAACTTCCCAGATGCTGCTGAAAGAAGGAGTCAGGAGTGACAGGGACCATCTCCAGGAGCCTTCTGTAGGAACAAAGCCAATGCGCCCTCATTGGCATGGAAGCCAAGCCAACCAGGGAGTGGCAGTTCAGCCACATCCCTCAGTGACCCCTAAGTCGCTGCTGCAGGCAGGCAGTGCCCAGTGACCACTTTCTTGCTATCAAGCTCAATGAGGGCCTCGCCTTGTGGCTTCACAGGTGCGACATCCGCAGGGGCAGCAGGACACGGCTGCCCTCTCTCTCAGGGGAGGTGAGCAGGACTTTGGGGCTGGCTCAGCCACCTGACCCCGGGGGCAATGCACTAGCCCACTCCCAAGCCCAGCCCCAGGGCTCCCCCCACTGTGTTCCCAGCCTGTCTGTCCGTCTGTCCGCCTGGTCCCCTAGCCTCGGCTGCTCCACCTGTGCCTCTCATCCTTCTGCCCTGCCGGTGAACTATGAGCTGTGAAGGTCACCAAACTTTTAATCCCTTCCACCAGAGATCAAATAAATACATAAATTAGAGGAAAAATAAATGGATGAATGAATACACAAGCACCCTGCTCGGGCTTACCAGGCACGGTGAGAACGGAGGGGGATTTTTCGGGTTCTTCATTAATGCGGCTGCTGTTTTGAACCCAGAAAATGTTCACGGGCTCAGGGGGCCCCACGGCCTGACAGGTGAGGTTGAAGGCGGTGTTCCTGGTGACGTTCATACTCTCGGGCTGCTTGGTGAAGTGAGGCAGTCCTACAGAGAGAGTTCAGACCACAGCATGTTTCCCGCCCAAATCAGAAGCAGAGCCCGTGGAGGGTGCCAACTGACCAGCACTTGGGACAGGAGATCTATGTCCCACTTTGGGGCTGAAATGGCCTCCCTAAATTTGGATAGGAAAGCAAAGAGGTTTATTCTTACCAGTCCACCTCTAGCTGGCTTTCTAGGACAGTTCCCCAAAGGGACTAGAAATGTGGACTCAGAACTGGTTTGACCAGGAGGGGGACAGTTCTTACGTCAGGTGTTGCTCTGACACCTGGGACCAGTTGGCAGGTTTTCGGGATTTCTCACCAGAATAAACAGAGTGAAAAAGCTACACAATATGCCTGCCTGAGTGTGGAGGCCAGTCTATTGTGTGTGTGACTTTCAGACGGTGATAATGGATTTTGAAATCCGGACACTGGACAGGGGTCAGCACGCTGCAGGCCCTGGGCTGACACTACAGCACACTGCAGTCCACAAAATCCACACCATTGTGTAGGGCACAGCACTTTCCAGAGCATGCGCTCAGGTAAACAGAACACACAGGGTTCCACGGTTGTTATGATCCCGAGATCTCCCACAGCGATTGCAAACTCAGGGCTACAGGGAAGCTTGGAAAATATCTCTGAGAAAGCGGTGGGTACCTTTTCGGGGCATGGGTCCAAAATGTTAGCAGATCAAGCTAACTATCCTAAGGCATTTAAATCGTGTTCTTTGGGGGCTGAAATGTCACAGATCTGGTTCCAGCAGGAATGAGGTGGGACATTTGTGAAATAGGATTCTTTTCCCTGTTTCAAGGTTTTCCAAAACTCAATGTGGCTCTGTCCTGGGGATTTTTTCTGGGATTCTAACAAGCAAAATGTCCTCTACATTTTTTCCCCTAGATTAGCAGCAAATCTAGGAGACACCCCACCCCCACCCCCACCTTTAGTTGGGGCCCTAACAGTCCAGCTAGGAATGGAGCCAGTGCAGAGGTCACAGAGGCACTGCCCAGATGAGCCTCCCTCCCAGTGTCGGCCTCGCCCAGTGTCTGCTCTGTTCCTGTTTCTTGCCTCCCTCCTGCTGCATTGGTGGGTATCAAGTTCAGGTTCTTAAGAGAATGGGGAGCAGATGCGCCTTCAGTGGGAAACACGGTGGCTGAAAAGCCTGTTCTACAGCCTGCAAGGAGGAGGCTCAGGAGCAAGTAGAACAGACGGGGGGGACCTGAGGCCCTGCTGGACGAGCACCTTCAAGGGCTGACACGGGGGAGGGCAGCACCCAGGGGAGCACGTGCCCTGGCGGACCCAGGCATGCCGGCCCCCATGCAGGACCCCAGGCCCAGGGCCTGGGCTAGCTGGCCTGGGTCACCTCTGCTTAACCTTTCCCAGACATTCGGGTTCCTCAAAGGCAGACACTGGCTGTTCCTTGTCTGGTGTCTGACAACCCCCATGTGATGTCGTGACATATGGCATGGAATTTCTTCAAGCTATGTGCCTGGGGAAACTCATGGGGTCCCTAAGGCCCAAGAGTAGTCCAGGCTGAGCAGCTAACCCAGTCCAGAAAACCAGTCACCCTCCTGTGTTCAACCAAAGCACAAGCGAGGCAGGAAAGAATGCCATGTAGCATGCGAGGGGCCACGTGGGGATTGAACCCGGGGCACTTAACCACTGAGCAACATCTTATCCCTTTTATTTTTTTTAATTTAGAGACAGAGTCTCACTAAGTTGCTGAGGCTGGCTTTGAACTCACGATCCTCCTGCCTCAGCCTCCTGAGCCACTGGGATGACAGATGTGTCCCACCTAAACTGGCTGTCCTCAGCTGTTTTTAAAAATGTAAAAAACTGTGGACAAGGAGGTTCACAATCCCTTTTGATTTCTCCTCTAGCGCTAATAAAAAGCTCAGGCTTTTAGTTACTGAATTAATTTCACTATGATCTAAAGTCTAAAAAGAGGATCTTGTAAAATTTCATTGCTGATGGCTTTGCAAGTTTTACAGAGTCAAAAAGGGCTGGGCCAAACTTGAGAATATTACACACAAAATGTTTAATACAAGCCCTAAAACAAACAGCTCTTGAACAACAGGACCCTGTGGCCTCTGGCCTCACCTTGTACCTCGATGTAGATGGGGTCAGACACGATCTCATCGTTGTTTATTTTCATCTTACAGGTATATGACCCATTGTCTGAGCGCTGAACACTGGTTATACTGCAAAGAAAATACATAAAGATGTTTATAGTGATTATTTTTGAACCCCTATTATAGGAACAGAAGTTCTTCAATGTCTTTGCCATGCTTCAATGGCTAATTTTATGTGTCACCTTGGCCAGGTGGTGGTACCCAGGTGTTTCGTTTAACACTACCGGAGGTTGCTATAAGGTATTTT
>CM053411.1:3267763-3298349 GCA_028644305.1 Xerus rutilus
CTAAATAAAACACAAAATAGGGCTGGGGATGTGGCTCAGTGGTCGAGTGCCCCTGAGTTCAATCCCCAGTACCAATAAATAGATAGATAGATAGATAGATAGATAGATAGATAGATAGATAGATAGATAGATAGATAAAATTGGCAGTCTCTGAGTAAAGCAGAGGCTAAGGCAGGAGGATGGCAAGTTCAGGGCCAGTCTGAGCAACTTTTCGAGGCCCTAAGCAAATTAGTAAGGCCCTGTCATAAAATAAAAAATTAAAAAACCTGGGGATGTGGCTCAGTGGCTAAGCACCCCTGGGTTCCATCCCCAGTGCAAAATAACCAAACCAGACCAAAAAAATGGCATAGTGAGAGCTGGAGTGGGCAGGGGCTGCCAGAGCAGCTGTGGTCCACACCACCTCCTTGTCTCCCCGGCCCAGAACGTCCTCGGCTGCCTGAACTGCCTGCTGCGCAAGCCCGAGTGGCACTCGTGTGACTTGGCTGCTGCCTTCCTTTTCCCTCCCCTCCGGTAGGAGCACACAGAGGTGGGGTGTGGGCTGGGGTCAAGGAAAGGCAAGATCCTGCTTTAGGGACGCAGCCACCACATACCCCAACACCTAGAGGGCACCAGGAGACGAGAGACACCTTGCAGGCCAGGTACCTCCATGGAAAGGCTAGCTGACCGCCCGTAACTCCCTGAATGTCATGGTGATGGGAAAAGGTGGAAGCAGGAGGCAGGGAGCCTCGTGTCGCAGGGCACCTGCCCACCGTGGGTGAAAACCACTGGCTGCTCAGTGACCCTGCCTTTCAGCAGCTCCAGAGGTTCCTGCACCACTGACTGGTCTAGGCTTTGCAGCTCCAAGGGAAACCAAAGCACTGAAGAGGGCGGCGCTCCCACATGCTCCCCACACCCACCAAGAAGAGGCATCGTCCTCCAGGCAAGGCCAGGGCTGAACGGAGCAGACTGGACGACACCAGGCCTTGGAAGACTCACCGGGGGCCTCACAGTAGCAACAAGCTGGCAGCGGACCCAGGGAGAAAGTGCTTCAGTCAGCTTTGGGTCACTGTGACCAAAATACCCAACAGAACTTAAAGAAGTTTATTTTGGCTCACAATTCAGAGGTCTTAGTGAGCAGCTGGCCAAGTCCATTGCTCTGTGCCCAAGGTGAGGCCGAGCATCATGGCGGACACACATAGTGGAGGAAAGCTGCTCACATATGGCAACAGGAAGTAGGGGTTAGAGGGAAGGGGCTGCCGGCCAGAGGCACCCTTCCAGGGCACACCCACAGTGATCCACCTCCTCTGGCCACGCCCCCCTGCCTACAGTGACCACCCAGTGAGTTCATTCAAACTAGGATGCACTGATCAGGTTGCAGCTCTCATAACCATTACATCACCTTGGAATGCTCCTGCATTCACACAGGAGCTCGCCGGGGCACCTCACATCCAACCTGTGACACAAAGTGAGGGCCAGAGAGGGACGCAGGGCATGGTACCAGGAAGGCTACTGAGCAGGGCTACACCTAGCCCAGGATACAGAGCACACCTGTGCAGAGTCCCTGAGAGCCTGAGAAACCACAGGTACAAGAGACAGTTTGGTCACACACCTGGGACTATAGAAATCAGATCGCGCAAAATGTCCAGAAATATTTGAAGCCAACCACCAAGGAAATCCAGCCCAGGAATGAAAAACAATGCAGAACACAAAGAGAAACTGATCCAAACGTTGCCTTTAAGAAGAATTTAGTGCCAAGTGTGGTGGCACATGCCTATAATCACAGTGGCTAGGGAGACTGAGACAGGAGCATCACAAGTTCAAAGCCAGCCTCAGCAAAAATGAGGCATCAAGCAGCTCAGTGAGACCCTGTCTCAACATGAAATACAAAATACGGCTGGGGATGTGGCTCAGTGGTTGAGTAACCCTTAGTTCAATCTCTGGGAGCTCCCTGCCCAAAGAAGAATTTACCATGTCAGGAATACCTGTGCCAGTTGGGGAGTCCAGCCCCACCGTGCCTGTTACTGTAAAGGTTTCCCATTTGTAATTCTACAGTAGACAGCTGCTGCCTGCACATCCAAGTCAAGGCTCCCTGAGGAGGCGGGGGCAGAGGGCAGGAGAAGTGGCCATCCTGGGGTCTCCTTCCTTCTCAACTCAGTCAGGAGGCTCTGTCTCCCTGGAGAATCCCCTGGGAAGGCCCCCAGCTTAGAAGAGTAAACTCAGGCGACTGAACAACTCACAGCAGTTCCAGAAAGGACATGGGAAGGGGAGGAGGATAACTCAAGAAAATGCCCAGAACCGAAGATGAGAGTCTTTTCCTAACCAGGCCCCTGAGAGGGCAGCTCAGTGGGCAAGAAAAAACCCAGCAAGGAGTTTCACCAGGAAAGCTCACCCTCTGAGATAAAGGGAAGATCACAGAAGTTTCCAGAGAGAAGAAACGCGGGTCATTTATGAGTCCATTGATCCACATCACACTTCTCAAAAGCAGCTCTGGAACTCCAAGGAAATACATCAATGACTTCAAAATTACAATAGGAGCCGGGCGCAGTGGCGCAAGCCTGTATTCCCAGCAGCTGGGGAGGCCGAGGCAGGAGGATCACAAGTTCAAAGCCAGCCTCAGCAACGGCGAGGTGCTAAGCAACTCAGTGAGACCCTGTCTCTACATAAAACACAAAATAGGGCTGGGGATGGGGCTCAGTGGTCGAGTGCCCCTGAGTTCAATCTCTGGTACCCTCCCCCAAAATATTACAACAGGAAATGATTTTCTTGTTTAAATTCTGTATCCAGCCTAATGACCTCAAGGTCAGGGTGGGGAAAGGTGCCTTTTTGTACACCTGTGTCCCAGGAAGTCACTGGATAAGGGCTCCACATCAGAGGCGGGAGGAAAGCCACAAAGAGGGGGACCTGGGCTCAGGACAGCAGCAGCAGGAAAGTAGGAATAGCAGGGTCCCCGGGACAGCACGAAGGAGGCACGGCTGGGCCCAGCCCCAAGGGCGGCCTCTCCAGACTGAAGCAGAAGGCAGGGAGCCAGGACAGGTGTCTCCCAGGAGGAAGTCAGAGCTGAGAGTTCGCCAGTGTGACAGGGCAGGACGCAGGACTTTCCTTTCCAGTTTGGGGAAGAATGAGCCATCAATATTGAACAAACCAACAAGCGAGGAAACTGCTGCTTTCAGGGAAATCAAGAAGCTATTCAATAATAAAAATGGAAACCACACACACACACAAACTATTCAATAAGTAAAATATAATTATAGCACAGTGCATGACTCAGCCAAAAAAGAATTTCCACAGCCACCAAAAAAATGTGACCCTTGGGTATTGATTTAACCACAGCTATGAGTAACACCGTATTAGATTAACACTCCATCCTGGGGACTGGCGCACACACACAAACACGCCTGGGATGGCATCGAACCTCTGGAAAGATACCCAAGGGATGGGCAACCTCAGCTCCCTAGGGGGAGGGGGCTGGGGGCTGGAGCAGAGGAGAGAAATCTTTAAAAGTGAGAATATTTTATTATGAGTACACATTGCATTAAAAAAAAATTGTGCTGAAATCTCATCAGGCTTTGGTCAAATTCAGACCCGTGAACCAGGGAGCATGAGAGACACGTAGACTTAGCCACGGTGTCTAGACAGGAACCACCTGGTCACACTGCACTGCCAGCAGCTGCAGGAGCCCCTCAGTGCAGCCAGGTGATGGCCCCAGGACCTTCTGCCAGCTCACAGTGGTGCAGGCCTTCAGTCCCACCAGGCTGGGCTGCTCTGCTCAGAAAAGTTTCCTCAGTAGCAGTTAAGCTCTGGAGTCTCTTACAGGAATGAAAAGGCAAGGGGGAAGTAAATGATGTACCATGTCACCCATATGTCCAGAGCTCTCACGCTCCTAGAGACCAAGAAAGGTGGTTCTCAGGGGCTGCAGGAGGGAAGGATGGGGAAGGATGGGGGGCTTGTGTTCAAGGACACAGAGTTTCAGTTTGGGAAGGCAGACAAATTCTGTGGCTGGGTGGCGGCATGAGAGTGTGGAGGTCTGTGGGTTTCCGCAGTCAGAAAGGGGTGAAGCGCCCTGGGTCCTTCACCACCATAAAAAACAAAAGTCAAAACGATGTAATCAAGCAGCACAAAGACCTGCTGAGCAGCTTCCTGCCCCCGCTGGCACGGTGCTGATGGGGGATGGCGGAGCAGCCAGTGCCAGGAGCTCTGGGCCAAGGATCTTGGGAGTGTGAAGTGAGTGGGTGACCATGAGGCCTCTGGGGTCACCTGCCCACTGGCTCTGTTCTTCCTTTCTGGGCTTCTGCTGATTGCTCATGGACGATTCCACCTTCATTGCCATCAAGAGCAGCAAGATGAAGATCCGTCGAGATGACCAATGGAGTCACAGAAGGCCAAGCCAAGGAGGACTTCTCACAGCACCAGGAGTCCCACGGGGCCAGGAGCCTGCTCGGACACAGGGGGCCCCAAGAGGGGACTCAAACTGCCCACTTGACATCTTTATAAAGAAAACTGAGAAAGTAAACTCCTCCCAGCTTTAGCCACTGGGACCATGGGAGAACTGAAAGAGCATCGGGAACCCCCTAGACTACACAGAACACCAACACTTCTCCTTCACCCCATGTCCCCACAGCTAGATCTGCCCGGGGCCTGGAGCCTTGGCTCTTGTTTGGGCTTGAGAGACTGAGGTATCCCCAGTCTTGCCATCTGATGGCTACCGCCTCTCTAGAATGTGGAACCTGGCGAGGGGCCTTTCCATCTAAGCTAGAGGGCCTTTTTTTTTTTTTTTTTTTTAAATGTTTATTTTTTAGTTGTAGGTGACAGAATATCTTTATTTTATTTTTATGTGGTGCTGAGGATCGAACCCAGTGCCTTATGCATGCTAGGCGAGCACGCTACCACTGCGCCATAATCCCAGCCCCAGCTAGAGGGCCTTTTACGTGCTATACCAGACTTCAGGGCTGATTATATCCCATAAACTACACCCTCCTTCAGAGACTCCAGGAAGAGGTCTTGGCCAAGCAGCACCCGGGACCTAGATGAATGGCCATCTTACTCTCCCAGCTGGTACTAGATCAGATGAGCAGGGTAGCTGGCCAGAGAGCCCGGGAGGAAGCTCAGCCCAATGACTCAAGTCAGCAAAGGAGGCTGGCAAGGGCTCTGGGCGGTGGGGGTGTTTGCAGCTGGAGTTCACATGGACCAGGACCGCACCAGGAGAGGACAGAGGGGTGGGCTTTCAGCATTAATCACCAAGCCATCAATTATAATGCAGTGCCCCAGCCTGGCAAGATGACTCCTGGCTCCATCACCACCAGATATCCGCCATCAACAGGAAAAAGACAAACACAAAGGTGAATTATTAGCATAAAATAGACTCAGCTAAGGGGGCACTGGGCGGGAAGCGTCATATTAATCACTTCCTCCAATGTATGTGCCCTCAACCTCGGCATTGGAACATAACTTACTGCTGTCCCTTTTCAATTTTATTGGCATTATTCTATAGTTGCCTCTATTTCATAATAGCAAAATATAGAGGCATAAGGAGAGCCATTTAAGTATTTTGAAAATGTTTAATAATCTAGGGAAATGGTCATAATATGTTAATGAGTATAAAGAACATGACAGATTATATAAGAAGATATTAATAACAATATGAATGAAAGAGGATATGTAAAACCATCTGTGTAATAAAAGACTAGTTTATTTCAAGAATATTAAACTTGGGGCTGGGGTTGTGGCTCAGTGGCAGAGCGCTTGCCTAGCATGTGTAAGGCACTGGGTTCGATTCTCAGCTCCACATGTAAATAAATAAATAAAATAAAGATCCATCAACAGCTAATAATAATATTTTTTAAAAAAGAATATTAAACTTACATATGCTTGGAAAAGTTTTTTTTGGGGTTGTGGGATTATGGGCCTACACATATACATATATATATATATTTTTTCTGATGATAGGTTACTTTTATTTTTTTATATCACTCTTTTTTTGGGGGGAGGGTACTGGAGATTGAACTCAGGGGCACTCAGCCACTGAGCCACATCCCCAGCCCTATTTTGTGTTTTATGTAGAGACAGGGTCTCACTGAGTTGCTTAGCGCCTCGCTGTTGCTAAGGCTGGCTTTGAACTCGCGATTCTCTTGTCTCAGCCTAAGTGCTGGGATTATAGGCCGCGCCCGGCTTATATCACTCTATTTTTATTGGTTCTTTTTAGTTATACATGACAGTAGAATCCATTTTGATAAAATTATACACGCATGGGGTAGATCTTATTCTAATTAGGACCCCATTCTTGTGGGTGAACACGATAGTGGGAATCACTTAGGTATTTTAATATGTGTACATAGGAAAATTATGTTAGATTTATTCTACTGTCTTTCCTATTCCAATCCGCCCCTTCCTTTCATTCCCCTTTGTCTTATCTACTGAACTTCTCTTCTTCCCCTTCCCCCTTTATTGTGGTTTAGCTTCCACACATCTGCAAAGACAGTCGACCTTTGGTTTTTTGGGATTGGCTTATTTCACTTAGCATGTCAGTCTCCAAATCCTTCCATTTACTGGCAAATGTCATAGTCATTCTTCTTTATGGCTGAGTAATATTCCATTGTGTATATATACCATAATATCTTTATCCATTAATCTATTGAAGGGCAGCTAGGTTGGTTCCATACCTTAGCTATTGTGAATTGAGCTGCCATAAACATTGATGTGGCTGCATCACTGTAGTATGCTGATTTTAACTCCTTTGGATATATACCAAGGAGTGGGATAGCTGGGTCAAATGGTGGTTCCATTCCTAGTTTTTTGAGGAATCTCCATACAGCTTTCCAGAGGGGCTGTACCAATTTGTAGTCCCATCAAGGATTTTCAAAATATATGTTATCATTTTCAAAAAAATTGAGTGTGTGCGTGTGCACACACACATATGCTAAGTCCAATTTGTTCTGAAAATCTTTCAGGGATCCTCTCACGAAGGAGTACTCAATTTTGTTTAATCTTTCCAGAGAATGTGGGACTTGTACTTAAATGCCCTTGAACTCTTGACCTTTCCATTTTTCTTCCCCTTCAGTTTCAGTGAATAGAGGTCTCACCGCAGGATGTGGTCACTCAGGGGCAGAGGCTCCCTCCCCCTGGTCCTCAGGCCGGGACCTCCTCCCTTAAAATGATACTTCATGGCCAGACTTGAAATCCAAGGGCACCTCCACCTGGGCACATGAACAGGACCTCACCATCCCTGTCCTTGTCGCAGATCCCCCCTTTCCTCCAGTCCATCCACAACCATAACCAGGAGGGCAGGGACCAGCTAAGAAGGTTCAACAGGGACGGCCCTTGACTTGGGATTCTTCTGACTGTAGGATGGTAGGAAAGCACTTCTCACTCTGTAGGACCCACACTTTGACTTTTGAATCTCGATCTTTTCTCCAGGCTGGCGACAGCTGTGTGATTGATAGCCTTGTGATCCTGGGCAGAGCCCTGGAGCTGCAGCTCCTGGGCAGCCGCACCCGACTCTGCAGTGTGCTTGGCGGGGATGCTCAGGTCAGGTGCACACAGGGCATGTCTGACTTAGGATATTTTCCATTTATGATGAATCTCTGGGAACATAACCCCATCATACATCAAGCACCATGTATGTGTACAGCGCCCACAATCCTGCCGGTCTCTTGAGACCTACAATGGCTTGGTGCTTAAAAGATGAGTGCAGATACAAATTGTGGGGCCCTCAGTTTGGAGACCTCCCCATTTCCAAAATGCACGCATACTCCACCCATACCTAGGAGAGCTGCTGTACATGACAGTGACCCTCGTAGGAAACCGGCCCCATGACCCGGCTCTGCATGCTGTGTTTCTCTGCAGGGTCCCCTAACCCCTGCCAAGACACACGCTACGTTTTGTGTTCTCTTTCTATGATTTCATGACCAGCTGGCTATCTCCTGACCCTACAAGTGACCCTACAAGTGGGGACTTCAGAGTTCTCAATTGAATGATAGCAAGTTTAGGGTCTTCAATGTCCTTCAATGCCAAGAAATGACATGCGTATTTAAAATCTTGATTAAGTCAGTGTAATTGACTTTCTGGAATCACACCGGATAGCCACTGGGGCACCTGAACATGACCTTAATGAAGTTGGAGTATATCATAAAGATGGATTTGATGTCCCTGACTGCCACATAGTTCAGCCGAGCGCCCATCATTTGTATAGCTTCTGACCAGTAAACCTGCTTTAAGGCTTGGTTTCGAGGTGACTAAGATTAGTCTATAATGAGTGTATATGTAATGAGTTGAAGACAAGCAATAAAATCAATTCTAAGTTTCTCAAAACATCACTCAGTTCCTTCTGAGCCCTAAAGGCACAAGTTAACTAAGACCCTGACTACGCTGAGCTTCAAAACTCTCCAATTCAAATGCTCTTCAACTGGCTCCTTGGAGCCTGCCCAGAGCTGCCAGTCATGTGGAAAGAAGGCTGGGAGATGTGGCAGCTGACCCAGGGACATAGGGACGCATGGCTGGCCACACCCAGAGAGGCCACAGGGCTGTGCTCCCCCTAGATGACACCTGATGAGACCAAGATGCCAGGCTTCTCTTTCTTTAAGCCTAGAAGCAACTCCTCACTCATTTGTTACTAAATGATGATTTCACTTTTCTCATTGGAAGTTGCATCTGTATAATCATAATGCATCTGCATCCTGTAGTCTATGCAAAAAAAAAAAAAGTCAAATGTCCTGAGTGGCTGGGTGCGGTGGCACATGCCTGTGATCCTGTAATCCCAGGGGCTCAGAAGGCTGAGGCAGGAGGATCACAAGTTCGAGGCCAGCCTGACAACTTAATGAGATTCTAAGCAACTTAGTGAGGCCCTGTCTCAAAATTAAAAATAAAATAGGGCTGGGGATTTGGCTCAGTGGTTAAGTGCCCCTGGGTTCAATCCCTAGGACCAATACAAAACAAAAAACCCAGCCAGAGTTAAGACAACCAAGGGGAAATGGGGAATCACAGAACACATGGAATCGTGTTCTTTGCCTGGGGACCTCAGAGCAACCCAGGCAATAAGCCTACGACCTGGGCAAAGAGAGCAGAGAAGTACCTCTCTGCGCAAGCACTGACAGACTAAACTGACCGGTGACTCAACTCTGGTGACTGCAAGGTGGCTTTCTGAAAAGGAAACAGAAAGTGATTCACCAAAAGGAGTGACACAGTGTAGGCCGGTGCCAAGCGTCAGCTCAGGGAAAGTGGAAACAGGACAGATCAGAGGGCTGCGCTCCAAGGCAGGGACCCCAGGGAGCTGCACTCTCTCCACACCAGGCAGACCACACAGCTTTCCGCAGCCACAGGCCAGCTGGGTTCCACAACCGACCAGCAAAAATGACCTGCTGCAGAAGAGACAGACAAACCACTCCAGGTTAGAAGGTGGGTCTGAAGGTAGCACAGTGATCACTAGTGATGGGGTGTGGAGAGGGCAGACAGCAGACACTAAGACCTGAGTCAGGCTGGAGGAGGAAGGTCTGCCAGCCTGCAGGTCCCCAAAGCCTGTAATCTATTTTATGACAATCTAGAAGATCTAGAAGAGAGAAGCTCTAAGACCACAAACACAAACAAATGACGAGGAGACGGAAATGCTCATGACCCGATTGGATCGGTGCGCTGTGTGCATGCTGAAATATCCTACTAGACCTCAGTAAGATGTCAAGTTAAACGGGGTGCAGTGGTACAGCCTGTAATCCTAGCTACTCAGGAGGCTATGGCAGGAGGATCAAAAGTTGAAGGCCAGGTTGGGCAACTCAGTGAGACCTTGTTCCAGAATTTAAGAAAAAGGCCAGTCGCGGTGGTGCAGGCCTATAATCCCAGCGGCTCTGGAGGCTCACAGGTTCAAATCCAGCCTCAGCAATTTTGCGAGACTGGAAGCAACCTAGTGAGATCCTGTCTCAAAATAAACATAAAAAGGGCTGGGGATGTGGCTCCATGGTTAAGCAACCCTGGCTTCAATTTCAGCTCCCAAAAATAAATAAATAAAATTGTAAAAAGGGCTGGTAGACAGCTCAGTGGTTGAACATCCCTGAGCTCAATCCCCAGTAACACACACAAAATTCATACGTGCTAATAAATAATGCCAACAAAAGAAAAGTGGGGAGAAGCAAACCCACAACCCAGCAGGTTCAGAGGGAGAACCGGACAATACCAAAGGGTGGGTGAGAAGAGAAGCCGCCAGCTCAGGAAACAGGGCAGCCCATCTTTAGGAGAATGAAGCATCCCATACACCTCCTGCCCTGGCTGCTCCCATCTCCCCAGCTCAGCCAGTTTGCTCTTGCTGAACCAAGTGGAAAACTGAGATGTGACCCAGGCAGCTAAAGACCTGTCTCCTTTCCCCAGGCTTCTCACCCTTCCATGCCCGAGGGCTACGTCAGGACCCTAATCCACAGCAAATTGGTGTGGGAGGTGGAGGGGACAGCCATGTGGTAAATAAAAGGGATGGGAGGCCTGCACTGTTTTAAAGTCCCCACTAATGGTGACCTAAATAGCTTCTCAAGCCCCTTGAAAACCACCTTCCCTTGGGCTGGGGCAGAGCCTGTGCTTAGGGTCTTGGGTTTGATCCCCAGCTCTGCAAAGAAACAAGCACTATTTCTGCTTAGTAGTGGAAGTTTTTTGTTTGTTTATTTTCCCCTTGAGTACAGAGGATGAACCCAGGTGCGCTTAACCTCTGAGCCACCTCCCCAGCCCTTTTTATTTTTATTTTGAGACAAAGTTTTGATGAGTTGCTAAGGGCCTCACTAAATTGCTGAGGCTGGCCTCAAACTTGCAATCCTCTTGCCTACAGCCTCCTGAGTCATTGGGATCACAGACGTGCAATGCTGCTCCTGGCACTGGTGAGCTCTTGGTCCTAGCTGCAATGGACACTGACCTGTAGCTCAGGGGGCAGATAAGCACCCTCCTCCACACCCAATTATCTGCTAACAATCCAGTGGGGCTCAATTTAAAAGAAGTCAATACAGATGGTCACCTATTTGAGATAGCTTAAAGGGAACACAATGGCTGTTTTGTTGGGTTTGTTGTTTTAAATTAGGATGCTTTGTTTCAACATAATGACATCTAAAAAGAAAAACAGAAAGCACACATACCTGAAGGTTGTAATTATGGAGGTGACTTCTTCATCTGGGTAAAACTGGGTGATCGAATGATGTGCTTCAAGCTCCTTCCCATCTTTCCACCAAGTAATGGCAGAGTCCTGGTAGATATTAGGTACACTGATGGTGCAATTGAATTTGACGTATTTATGTTCAGAAAGTATTATGTGTCCAACCGTGTGATTAAAGGCAAGAGGTGGCAGCTTTGATGCAGCAGAGGTTGCCTGGGGGACAGCTGTGTTCCCCACATATGGTCTTCCAGTCTGTGTTGGTGAAAACATCCAGGCTGGCTGGACCCCGAGGTGTGGGGCAGAGGAGCGTGGCACGTGGTCAGCTGGTGGGCTCCCACGGAAAGGTCCTGGGGACAGCTTGGTGTCTTCCTGCACCTCTGCAATGGCTGAAAAGAAAGAACCTGAGTGTTACCCTTCAAAGTATGGGGAAGATCCTCCAGTTGCCAGGCCGGATCAGGGAGAAGCACAGCATCCATAGTGCCTGCGGTAAAGATGCACAGAACTCGCTCAACACGCGCTTCAGCCTATGTTTTCATTCTCTGCATTTGTCCCCAGGCCCCCTTCTGAAGACTGCTTAAGAAATAAGATGGCGGGGCTGGGATTGTGGCTCGGGGCTGGGATTGTGGCTCAGCGGTAGAGCGCTTGCCTCGCATGCGTGAGGCCCTGGGTTCGATCCTCAGCACCACGTACAAAGCAATAAAATAAAGACATTGTGTCCATCCACAACTAAAAAATATTTAAAAAAAAAAAAAGAAATAAGATGGCCACTGGGGATGGAGCTCAGTGGTGGAGGGCTGGCCCGGCACACATCAGGCCCTCTTCAGCCCCCAGTGGAGCACTGGGGTGACAGGGAAAGGAGGGGAGGAAGGAAAAAAGGAAGGAAGAAAGATAAAGAACCCCCTTCAAAAAAATTTTTTTTCTGGGGATGTAGCTCGGTGATAGAATGCCAGCCTGGCATGCACAAGGGCCTGGGTTCAAATCCCTAGTACCGCAAAGGAGAAAAAAATCTCTTAGAAGGTGACCCATTCCAAGCTCTTCATAGCATCTCAACAGGAAGGGACCAGCAAGGAGAGCTAAGACCCCTTTTCCTGCCGTCTGCTCCATCTCAGACTGTGTTATAACATTTTGCCAATAGTCTTAAAAAGACTGACTGGTCCAAAGAGATGAGTTTATAGTTTTTGTGTGGAACAGAAAAAAAAAATGCTTATGTTACCAGAGTTGGGGCTTCCAGAAAATGCCTGCCTGCTGGAATGAGCCGGGAGATGTTTCCATTTCATCTGGCCTACAACTGTGTCTAAAAATATACGCTCCCATTAGTTGTACTCTTAGGTTTTTTTAAAGACATTTTTGGGGCATACATCCTATGCTGGTTGTTACTCGTTCAAATATGTTGGCAGCAAGTAAGTGGAAGAGACGTACGACTGCATGTCATGCTATGGGTTGGTGGCATGGGGTACACAGAGGGTCCATCCCTGCCTGAGGGCTGGGCCTCCAACTGGCTCAGGGCCTCAGACCTGCTGGGCTCCCGAGTGTGTGTGCAGGAAGCGGCTGGTGTAAGTATCAGCCGAGTACTGAGCAGGCTAAGGGAGGATAGGATGGAGAGATCTGGAGGCACAGAGGGGACCTGGGGACTCCTCTGGCATCCTCATGCCATCTCACCCTGGACGGCATGCATCCCTCAGCCTGGGCCATCGTTGCATCAGGAGCCCTTTCAGTACAGCACTATGGAACTGCTCCCTCCCTGCTGGAGTCCACGCTCAGGGCTGTGCCTTTGGGGCCTGCATCCCCAGGGAGGCAGGACGAATACCAGGAGGAAGACGAGATTGCAGCATAAGAACCCAGGAAAACTGGGATTACAGTGGTGCACGCCTGTAATCTCAGTGACTTGGGAGGCTGAGACAGGAGGATGGCAAGTTGGAGGCCAGCCTTGGTAACTTGGGGAGGCCCTGAGCAACTTAATGACACCCTATTTCAAAGCAAAAAATTAAAAAGGGCTAGGGAAAAAGGGCTAGGGATGTGGCTCAGTGGTAAAGTGCCCTGGGTTCAATCCTCAATACCAAAAAAAAAAAAGATGCAGGTAAAACTCATTGCTTTTCCTCAGCCTGGGGTCTCAGTGAGTATGGGAGTTGTCTGCATTTTTTGGCAGAGGGTGACATGGGTCAAACATGGCCTGGCCTTGAGCCCAGTCTTCCAGGCAGATGAGTACACAGGGATGGGAGCATTCATCTAGGGAAGATCAGAGGCCCATGCTCTGCTGTCACCGCACAGCAGACAAGTCCTATTCACAAGGTAGACTGAGCTGGGTCCCACGCAGCTCCCAGCTCCCCTTGATCTGGGGATGCTCTTGGCAGTTATGCTAGCTGTCCTGCCTGCAGACCCCCCTCCAGGTGCTCTGCTCACTTCTGTAGGCTTCGAACCCGTGACAATTCGCCTTTGCCTCCTGGTGGTAGGGCTCAGAAATGATGCCCCAAAGCATGTAGCTTTAACTTCAAACAGGGAGCCATCAAAGTGCAAGGAAGAGCTTTCCCTGAGGTTCCTTATCCACCTGAAGACAGCTCCTCAGAGGGACACTGTCAGTCTCCCACTGAAATGTCATTAACCAAGGAAGAGTAAATATACCCAGAAGGAGAGACCGAACATCAAACAGCACACCCAAGCCCAGAGAAATCTTGTCCCTGGCCATTATCTGTTCTATGGGCTCATTGTCTCTCCCCAAAATCACTTACACTCAAAAAAAAAGAAAAGAAAAGAAAGAAAAACAAATTATTTCCATGGCCCCTACTACCTTGTCTCCTATGAAAAGGAATGAGGAGTGAAGGGTTTTGTCCCCATCACTATTTTTTTTTCCCCTTTAAATGTATGTCCTTCTGGGCACAGTGGCGCACACCTGTAACCCCAGCAGCTGGGGAAGCTGAGATGGGAGGATTGTGAGTTCAAAGCCAGCCTCAGCAACTTAAGGAGGCTCTAAGCAACTTAGCAAGATCCTGTCTCTAAATAAAATATTAAAAAAGGGCTGGGGATGTGGCTCAGTAGTTAAGCACCGCTGGGTTCAATCCCTGGTACCAAATAAATAAATGTCCCTTTCCTAGAAGGCAGGAAGAGGAAGTGGGAGAAACAATCCTTTCTTTGGTTTGTTTATACTTAAGAACACTAAACCCAGCCAGGCACAGTGGCACACGCCTGTAATCTCAGCAACTGAGGAGGCTGAGGCAGGAGGACCACCAATTCAAAGCCAGCCTCAGCAGCTTAGTGAAGGCTAAACCCTGTCTCTAAATAAAATGTAAAAAAGGGCTGGAGGTGTGGCTTGGTGGTAAAGTGCCCCTGGGTTCCATCCCCAGTACCAAAAAAAGAGAGAGAAAGTCCTACACCTTTCTGATCATAAAGGTATCACAACTTGTTATAATAAAAATGCAAACATGTCTGGAAGAGTGTGCAGACACAATGGAAGCCTGTTCTGTCTGCAGTCCCAGCCCTGCGAGGTAACCAACCTCTCTCTACAAACTGGGGTCTAACCCTCACTTCCGCAGGAGTCCAGCCACCAACCGCGCTAGGTGAGCAGGGAACAGCAGACCTCGGGGAGGTCCCTGAAGTCCTGAGTGGGCACCTCAGCCCGGGGCACCCGCATGACCCCCCTCAGCGTTTCACTGGCCAGAATTTGGTTGAATGATTCAACTGCCAACGGATATTTACAGAGCGCCCCTGGGTTCCCGATTTGCTGAGATAGTCCGACAGGTAAAGTAAGGCACTGTCCCAGGCGCAGAGCAGCCAGGGTTGCAGGAGTTAAAGCGGAGATGGATGGCTTTAAAGCCTGTCTCCAAGGTCTGTGTGTGGGAAACTGAATCCTCGCACTCCTCCGTGGATGGCGTTTGATGGTGGCGGTGTCCTTGGGAGGTGATGAGGGTCGCATGAGCCCATGGGTGCAGGTCCCCAGTCCTGGCACTTGTGAAAGAGGCGGGGCCAGCACCCTGCTCTGTCTCACCGGGTGTTACCTCTGCCATGTGACTCTAGATAGACACAGGGACTGGCTACCAAGCACCCCTGTGTTGGGGGAGAAGGGCCTGCTTCGGAGGGTTGCTTGCCCTGGACAGGAAGGCCCTGTGCCCTCACTTGCCCTAAGCAAAAGAGCCAGCTGTACCCTCATTTCACACGCGCCCCCAGGCCAGCATGTGGACTGTGTCCCTGGGCAGCTTTCCTGTTACCAGGTTAATGGCAAGAACAGAATTGTTCTATTAGACTTTATGTAAATGCCAAGGATTCTGGATTGATCAAGAGTAGCAATGACCCCCCAGAGGAAAAACACAACCTTCATTCACTTGACCTGACTGACCAGTCCTAAACTGTAAATCGTTAACTTGGCTGGAGCCAATGTCCTCAGATCACTTGGAAAAAGCTAAAGAAAATAAGGCCATTGTGGGAAGAAAGGGACACCTGGGCTGGCGTGTGCATAAGCAAAACAGTGCCTTGCAGAAAGACACTGAGCTGGAGAGCAGGGCGGGGCTGAGAGCACAGGAAGCGGGCAGGTGGCCAAGGCCACACGTGCCCCAAGAGGTCTCAGCTGAGGTGCAAAGGGAGGCAAAGACCCAGGCATAGTGGAGAGAGGGTGAGGTGGCCCATCAAACATGGGGGTGGCCCGGGGGTGGCACATGCCTGCAATCTCAGCAACGTAGGAGGCGTAGGCAGGAGGATCGCAACTTTGAGGCCAGCCTCAGCAATTAGCAAGACCTTGTTCCAAAATACAATAAAAAGGACTGAAGATGTAGCTCGGTGGCTGAGACCTACCCGCACCCCAGGTTCAAACCCTAGTACGGAAAACAAAGAAAAAAAATAACAAGACATGGTGTTGGCGGGGGCAGATTCTTCATGTGGATCATAGGCCAGATAAAAATCAGGACGCCTCTTTTCAGTGAAATTCCACATAAACAATGATACGTGGTGCAGGAAACCAGCTGGAGCCAGAGCGCCAAGGACCTTCATGGCAGATCTCTGTGGCTACAGGTCAGCCTCCAGGGCTTGGAGCAGGAAAAGGAATGGTCTGGTGGGTACATGGAGGCCCTAGCAGTCCTGCCTCTCTGAGACCTGGCTTGGAGGGTCTGAAGGAGCCTGGGCCTCCGGCAAATGCACAAGGGGCTTCTCGGGTGGCACCTCACTTCCTTACTGCCCTGACCCCCACATATCTATTTTGGCTTAAAAAAAAAAAAAAAGATCAGATGCCTCTCCCCTTGACCTTGAGCACACACTTCAACAGGGAAATACCAGGAACCCCAAGAGCCATAGGCAGCTCCTGGTGATCCCCTTAAGCCTGCTCCTACTTTTCAACACAGGTATTTGGCTTTTTCTCCAAAGAAGTACTTTAAAAAAGAAGCTTTCCAAGCAGACTGCAACCCCCAGACCCTTCTGTAGGGGGGCACCCAGGGAACCTGAAAGAGCATTCCAGAATCTGTGACTTTTTACCAGCCTCTTCCGACTCTTCGGCCATACTCTCAAACTAAGAGAACACTGGGATCTTCCAGGGGAGGCTTTTAGACTTTTGATGCCTGGGTCCCACCCAGAGCTTGAGTTTATTGGCCTAGGGTGCAGTTTGGGCACTGGGATTTTTTAAAAATCTCCTCTGGTGACTCTGCTGTGCAGCCAGGGTCAGGCCTCTGTTCTAGGGAATGGATACAGAGGCGCCAAGCACTCTCAGCTGGACCTGAGGGTCCTGGATTGAGCCCAAGAATCTCTACCCAGAAGGCTCAGGGTTGACTGCATGTGTCTTGGGAGATGGGGGCTGTAGGTGAGAACAAGGACCCCGAGTCAGAGGGGCAACAGTGAGCCCCAGCTCAGCCATGCAGAGGCCAGATGACCTTGTGTAAGGCACCTGTCCATCCAAGACTGAGTGTCCTCATTGTAAAAGGAGACAGATGACACCTTCTCCTGGAGAGAAGCACGAAGCAGTGCAGATAAAAGAGTTCCATAATCAAACTGATGCCAAGACCACATGCAGGTGTTCAACCAACCCTGACGCTTGACGATATAGGAATACGTAAAAATATGGTATAAACATTCTTAAATACATAAAAGTATTCTGCAAGACTTGCAAATAAAACACACTGTGCACAGTGGCTGGCCTGCACAGACATGCAACGAATGGCAGTTATTATTTCCATAACATGAAACATCTGATCTGTCTTGTTTCAGAGGTGCAGCTAGTCGTGTCTGGACCAGCAACACCAAACATATGGAACCCGTTAGGCTGACTTAGCCTTCCAACCCCTGGCAGTGAAATGTGAAGGCACGGTGTTTACTTAACCAGGGGTGTCCCTGCGCTTTCCCTTTGGCTGCCTGCCAAGTGTCAAGAGGGCGTTGTGGCAACACTTTCTGGCCTGGGTCAAGAGACGGAGGTCTGGGTTGGTTCTCCTCAGGGTCCAGGGTCCCAGGAGAGACTCAGACACAAATTTATCACCTCCAACTCCTGTCTCCCAAATGTATCCTCCAGCTCACTGATACCTGAATTCCTAGGACTAAACGGCCATTCTTTTTATTCATGGAAAATATTTCCTTATAAAATCTTCCTATCTCTGGAAGACCAAAGCACTGAGCAAAAGTCTGTGAAAGTCTTTCTTTAGTGGATGGAGGGTAAAGAAATCCCCTCCAAACACATTAGGGGCACTTTTCTTATTTTTTTTCCCCCACAAGGTATAACTTTAAAAAACACTGGACTATATGTAAGATAAACATTTTTTTTTTCACATTTTGAAAGACTTGGAGACCAGAAAGTCGGTGGTGGCTGCCAAAGCCTTGTTATTTAATGGGAGTCAAGTTTCAATTTTATAAAATGAAGAGAGGTCTGGGACTGGACAGTGGCCACAGTGGGACATCTCAAGTGTATTTAACACCACTGAACTGTACCTGTAAACATGAGGAGGGTGGTAAAATTTACACCAGGCATACTTTACCACAATTAAAAACAAACAAAAAAAGATGTATGGTGGAGAGAAAAAAAAATGCACTAGCTAGAGACCTCAGGGCCCCAAAACAACTGGGTCTGGGTTTTCTTTTTGTCCCACATATTCCAGCCTTGAAGCCAGATGCCAGCAAGCTGGAAATGCTAACAGGCAAAGACCAAACCAAATCAAACAGCAGCGGCCAAAGCCTGCCCTTTCTAAAGGATCAGGAAAAGGGGAGCTTAGCTAGACAGAAAACCCAGGGGAAGCTTAGCCAGCTAAGTAACCCAGAAAAGCCCATGGCCCCACCTCCACCCACATCAGCAAGAGTTAAATGTGCAGAGCGCCACAGCCACACCACCAAGGCAGGATTGGCCAGGGCCTGGAGGTCATCCCTGACTGGGGTTAGTAAAGACCACATGGGTAGCCCAGACTTCCTCCCCTACCAGCGTCAAAGGCACAATGAAAAAACCCTCTCCTCCACACTGCAGTGGCATCTGAGGCCTCCTGGAGAGTCCAGAGTCAGCTTCCACTGTGAACCTGGGAGGCCCACCCTCCCCTCCAGGTCAGCAGAACAGCCGTGAGGTGCTCCTACTCGCCTAACCAGGCAGCAGCGAGACCAAGGCAGCAGACCCTGTCTCCAGCCAGAGGGAACCAGGTGGAATGAGATTTAAATAAGATCCAGAGCTTCCTAATATAATACCCCTAGTAGCCAAATTTCAGTAACATTGTGATCATAAACCAGATGAAATGCCAATGCCAAGATGACACAATTACCTGGAAAAGCTTTTAATTAATTAATTAATTCAAAGGTACTGGGAATTGAATCCAGGGGTGTTCTACCAGTGAGCTACATCCC
This sequence comes from Xerus rutilus, assembly GCA_028644305.1. Classification (NCBI taxonomy): domain Eukaryota; kingdom Metazoa; phylum Chordata; class Mammalia; order Rodentia; family Sciuridae; genus Xerus; species Xerus rutilus. The sequence continues at coordinate 3,286,635 of CM053411.1, forward strand.
CAGGCCCCGGCCATTTTTATTTTGACACAGGGTCTTGCTAAATAGCCCAGGCTAGCCTCCAACTTGCAATCCTCCTGCTTCAGCCTTCTGGGTAGCTGGATTTACAGGCGTGCACCACCAAGACCAACTAGAAAAAGCTTTTAATGATGCAATCATAAAAATACTTCCATGAGCAGTTATGAACTTGCTTGAAACACATGAGAACATTAGAAAGCCTCAAGAAAGAAATATAAAGTCTCAGTTAAAAAAAAAAAGATATAGAAAAAGGACCAAATGGGAGTTTTAGAACTGAAAAATATAATAACTAAAATAAAAAATGCAACACACAGGTTCAACAGCACAAGGACGTGTACAGGAAAGAATCTGTGTGCTGGAAAATGAAACAAGAGAAAATTATCCAATGTGAATAAAAAAAGAGAAAAGAGACCAAAAACAAAACAAAACAAAACAAAAAAAAGTTTCTGAAACCTGTGGGACTATGGGACTATTACTAAAGATCTAACATTCATATAATTGTAGTCTGGAAGGAGAGAAAGAAGGTCAAGCTAAAAGAGTCATGAAGAAAGAAATAAGGCAAGACACAAACCTAGATACAAGAATCTGCATGAACCTCAAATAGAATAAAGCCCCCTAAAATCCACAAGAAGATACATCAGAGTCAAATTTCTGAGAACTAAAGACAAAGCACTTTGAAAGTACTGAGGGAGAAATAACACCCTGCTACTGGGGCAGAGCAATTGACCATGAATTTCTTATCAGAAACCACAGAAGGACAGAAAAAGGAGTCATAGTGGTTCTCAAATGCTGAAATGAAAAAACCATCAACTCAAACTCTATCAGCAAAAATGGGGGATAGAGGTATTCCAAGATGAAGGAAACCTACCAGCAGATCTGCTATGAATAGCCAAAGGGGGTTCTCCAGCTACAAAAGGAACAACAAAAGAAGGAAGGTTGAAATATCAGGATGGAGGAGGAACACAGGAAGCTAAAATACAAATAAATACAACAGACCCTTCTGAGTTTTCTGAACTGTATGTGATGGTTGGGGAAGAACTGCCACCCAGATGTGGTTCTGCACACGGAGAGGCAATGCTGGAGAAGATTGTCACAAGGGGGAAGGTAAAGAGAGCTGAAAGGACGAAGGGATTCTATCCTTCCCTTCAGATGATAAGATACCAACACTTAACACACCAATCATTACATTAAATGTAAATGGCCTAAACACAGCTATTAAAAAGACAGACTGGCAGAGTGGATTTAAAAACATGCTATCTGCTGTTTATAAGAAATTCACTCCATACTCTGGCAAGTTGAAATAAAAAAGAGAAAATGTATCATGTAACCATTAATCTAGAGAAATGGGAGAGTTACATTAATATTAGGTAAAGTAGATTTCAAAGCAAAGAAAACTGTCGGAGGCAGAGAGGTACATGATATCATGATGAAAGAGTTAATCTGTGAAGAAGGCATAGAAATACTAAATTATTATGAATCTCAGCAAAAAGGTGCAAATTATGTGAAACAAAAACTGATAGTGCTGAAAGAAGCAAATAAATCAGCAACTACAGTTACAGGTGGTACCACCTGTCATTCAACGCTGATAGGTCAACTAGATAGAGAGTAACTAAGGACACAGAACAACTCAACAACATAGCTAAGGGAAATAACTTACATTTGTATGTAGGGACATAAACAAATGCAAGCAATATCTTGGACCATAATGCAAATCTCAACAGGCTGAAATTATGTAGTTTGTGTTCTCTGACCACAATGGACATAATCAGAAAGCAATGGCAGAAGACAACTAGAAACTGACTGAACATTTTTGAACTGAATGTCTAAGTAATCCGTGGGTCAGAGAAGAAGTCTCAGAGGAAATTTTTAAAAATACATTGAACTGAATGAAAATACAACATACAAAATTGGTGGGATGCAGCCAAAGCATTACGAAGAGGGAAAGTGATAGTACTAAATACAACAGGAAAAAGGAAAAATCTGCAGTGAGTGCTCTAAGCTTGGGACACAAAAACAGAGCAAAACAAACCAAAACAAGCAGAAGGAAGGAAATAATGTAAGAAATGAAATAAAAAAGGTTAGCTATGAAACTAAGAGCTGACTGCTTTAAATGATGCATAAAATTGACAAATCTCTAGCAAAACACACAAACAAACCAGGTGTGGTGATGCACACCTGTAATCCCAGTGGACTGGGAAGTGGAGGCAGGAGAATTGCAAGTTCAAGACTGTTGCTGAGCAACTCAGTGAGACCCCATCTCTAAATAAAATACAAATTAGAGCTGGGGATGTGGCTCAGTGGTGGAGTGCTTGGTTGGCTCATCCAAGACCCTGGGAGCCGGGCGCGGTGGCACAAGCCTGTAATCCCAGCACTTTGGGAGGCTGAGACAGGAGAATCGTGAGTTCAAAGCCAGCCTCAGCAATGGCGAGGCGCTAAGCAACTCAGTGAGACCCTGTCTCTACATAAAACACAAAATAGGGCTGGGGATGTGGCTCAGTGGTCGAGTGCCCCTGAGTTCAATCTCTAGTACCAAAAAAGACCCTGGGCTTCACCCCAGCATCACAAAAGAAGAAGAAGAAAAGAGGATGATAAGCAAATATAACAAATAACTCCACACACAAATCTGAAGACAGGGAAAATGGACTAAGTTCTCCACAAACACAAACTACTGTTGTAGAGACAGACCAGGCAAGACACCAGATAGGAAACAGGAAGCAGGTTTGTCTGACTGCAGTCGGTTCAGAGGGTTCAGCTTTCCCTGTAATCAGTTAATCCCCCTGAACCCTGAGTTCAGGCAGTTTCAGAACTTTATACCCCATGTGTAAGGGGAGGGGCTCAGAAGTCCACAGTCTGCAGGAGTTCACACACAAGCAGCTTTTTCTTTCCCTGTTGTGGCCAAGTGAACCCTTCAAGGACAGCACCTGAGAAGGGGAGAGCTGCTTCTCCCCTCTCTCCTCCCCTGCCAGCTGTTACCATGGAACCCAATTAGTAACGTCTTCTCTTATCTCTGAAATGTAAACATCTCTGTAAAGCTCAGGCCCAAGGCCAGAGGCCTTGTTAAAGGATCTGTCCTTCTTGTTATGCTTTGCATTTACAAACTCGCTTCTCGCTTAAAAAAACTTTTATAAACCATTATATTACTACATTAGATCTTACCACATTATATTACTACATTGGATAGTTCAAAAACGTTTCTTTTGAACTCCTTTTGAACTCCTGTAATCCCAGCACTTTGGGAGGCTGAGATAGGAGAATCCAAGTTCAAAGCCAGCCTCAGCAAGGGTGAGGCACTAAGCAACTCAGTGAGACCCTGTCTCTACATAAAACACAAAATAGGGCTAGGGAGGTGGCTCAGTGGGCAGGCACCCTTGAGTTCAATCCCCGGTACCAAAAAACAAAACAAAAAAAAGTTTCTTTTGAAAAACTAGTAAGGTGGTGTTCAGCACCTGGAGTGCTGATCTCTTTCAGCCAAGATAGAGCAACAAGAAATAGCAACTTTAACTACATTGAACTCTTTGGTAGAGACTCTTTTGTTGATAGTCTTAAGATTATTTATGGTACAGATTTCTGGAGAAGCTTCATCAAGACATTCTGTGGAGGAGGGGGTGCCACTACACTACCACAACTTAGCCAACACAAAACAGGCAATCTGAATAGCCCTATAACTAGTAAGGAACCATTAAGTTCTAGGGCTCTTCCAGTGGAAGAAGGAAATGGAATTCATAATTGTAAAAATTCCCTCCAAAATCTAGTCTTCAGCCCAGATGGTTTCACTGGAGAATTATACCCAATGCGTGTGTGTGTGTGTATGTGTGTGTGTGTATGTGTGTCTCCCTATCAGCCCTCTTGCCTACACAGTCATGTGTAATCCTGTGAAGGGAAAATCTTGTCCCTCCTTCCCAGGCGAGGACTCTGGGGCTCTGGGGCTCACAGGTGCTAAGGGACCTGCCCAGGTCTGCATGGCTAGGAAGGAGTAAGGGGACTTCTCCCGGCCCCAGCCCTCGCCTTGCTGGACATCCACATACAGGTCCTGAGAGCTGAACAGGAGGGCTCCAGTGTGGAACAGAGGCAGGGCTCCAGGGCTCCAGGGGGGAAGAATAGCTACAGACCAGCTGTGACCCACCCCAGAGCATCCCCCGACCTGTCCAGAGCATCCTCAGGAAGAAATCGCAGCCCAGATGTTCCACAGCAGCAGCCTGCCCTGAAGAGGAGCAGAACTGAAATTACACAACCTGCAACTCGGCATCCCCAACCCTGCAGACCTGCACCCGTCCACAGGGAGACAGACGGGCAAGAAGGCAAGGGTCATCTTGATTCAGGTATTGGTTTGGCTACATGCATTTGTCAAGACTAATCAAACTCCACACTTGAAATCTGTGCATTTTATTACAACAGATGAAATCTCTGGACAGAAAAGCTGAAGAAGAATTTTCATGTCAATGCCGCTTGTAATAATAAAAAAAAAAAAATAGGAGGAAAACCCAAGTGCCTACTTTAAGAGACTGGAGGAATAAAGCTATGGTATAAGCTAGGCACAGTGACTCACGCTTGTAATCCCAGCACTTAGGGAGGCTGAGACAGGAGAATCGCAAGTTCAAAGCCAGTCTCAGCAATTTAGCAAGGTCCTGTCTCAGGAAAAAAAAAAATTAAAAAGGTGTGGGGATGTGGCTCAGTGGTAGAGCACTCTCGGGTTCAATCGTCGCTACTACCCCTTCCCTAAAGAAAGAAATGCACAGGAATCAAAACACCCAATGTCGGGTAGCAGTTTTCTCTGGGTGGGATGAGGGGATAAGACTGGGGAGAGGGCCAGTGGGGGACTTCAACTATATTGTTAATGTCTGACTTCTGCTGAGTGGTGATTACACATGTGAATTCTATTACCTGTTGCACTCTTTGGTACATCCCCAATTTTTATATATATATATTTTTAGTTGTTAATAGACCTTTTTTAAAATTTTTTTAAATTTAATTTAAATTTTTTTTTAAATTTATAAAAATTTTTTTTAAAATATTTATTTTTTAGTTGTAGGTGGACACAATATCTTTATTTTATTTTTATGTGGTGCTGAGGATTGAACCCAGTGCCTCCCGCGTGCTAGGCGAGCACGCTACCACTGCGCCATAACCCCAGCCCTTAAATTTTTAAAAAAAAATTTTTTTTTATAAATTTTTATTTATATGTGGTGCTGAGAATCGAACCCAGTGCTTAATGCATGCTAGGCATGCACTCTACCACTGAGCCATAACCCCAGCCCCCAATTATTTTTTAATTGGGCATCAACCCAGGGGCATTTTACCACTGAGCTACATCCCCAGCCCTTTTTATTTTTTATTTTGAGACAGGGTCTTGCTAAGTCATTGAGGGTCATGCTGATTGGCTGAGGCTGGTCTCTAACTTTCGATTCTCCTGCTTCAACCTCCCCAGTCGCTGGGATGACAGATGTACACCACTGTACCTGAAGCTTCTGGGTTTTATAAAAGCTCCCCAGGTGGGTCCAAAGCACACTTCCTGTTGAAGACCCTGGGATCGCTGTCTGTGCTCACCCTTCCAGACAAAGAACTTAAGAGGTATACATGCTACAATGTGCACCACAAAATATAGATTTTTAAATTCTCAATATAAAATTACACCATAACATACGATGAACAGACTTAAAAACGAGCTAGGCCTGGTAGCACACACCTGTAATCTCAGCATCTCAGGAGGCTGAGGCAAGAGGATCGCAAGTTCAAAGCCAGCCTCAGCAACTTAGCAAGACCCTGTCTCAAAATAAAACATAAAAAGGGCTGAGGATGTGGTTCCGTGGTTTAAGTGCCCTGAGTTCAATCCCTGGAACCAAAAAAAAAGACATCATTCTCTTCAGACATGAAAATTCGGCTGTTCCCCCTGGGGGACACGCCCCACCTCATCCAGGAAGACAGTTCAGCTCCCTGCCCCCCAGAACCCCAGAGTCCAGGCTCCCACCTGACTGGACAGGAAGGGGCCATAGTTTGGGGAGGTCCACCATTCTCAAAAAGACACCTGTGTATTTCTAGTCTATACTGCTCTGGACAGAGCTGGCGGGACACCTCACTGTGGGCATAACAGCCCAGGTGGTGGGGAATGGTGGCTGCCGACAGGAAGAAGCCACTGGCAGAACATATTTCCTAAGACACTCTGCTCAGCCTCTGTCCCCATTTCTAGGCTGATGCCCAAGGTTGTTCACCTCCAGAATGAGGGACAGGGCTCAGGCACTGGGCACAGAGCTCCACATGAGCAAACGTCCCCTCCTCACCCCTTCAGGTGGAACCCTTGCCCAGATGGAGCCCCAGGAGCATCAATGATGTCCTCTCCCATTTGACAAATGGGGTCTTGGAATTTTGGAAAGACAAGGCACCTCCCCTGGGTGCAGGTGAACATCAAAACTGGAGTAGCCGGGCGTGGTGGGGCATGCCTGCAATCCCAGCACTTAGGGAGGCTGAGACGGGAGGATCACAAGTTCAAAGCCAGCCTCATCAACAACAGCGAGGCTCTAAGCAACTCAGTGAGACCCTGTCTCTACATAAAGCACAAAATAGGGCTGGGGATGTGGCTCAGTGGTTGAGTGCCCCTGAGTTCAATCTCCAGTACCAAAACAAAAAACAAAAAAACTGGAGTAAGAACTTCCATCTTCCTTCTCCCACAGTGGTTATTTATGTATTTTAAATGAATGCTACATCTAATAAGCTTCCTTTTTTTCCTTTGCTCCCAAACTTTCAAAGAACCCTGCTTTCATCTCCCCATCTCCAGACCACGTGCCTGAATTGTAAAAAGGGCTTGGAGGCCGGCCTCACTTCCTGCCTGGGGCAGCCTGCCATTCACTGGGACCTGGAAAGGCAGCCTTGGGATGCAAACAGTGCTGGGGAGGCCATGAATATTCATCACCTCCCGGAGAGTTCTAGACGCAGCACAGTCTCAGAAAGCAGCTTTCAGCAAGTTTGAGTCTCCAGACCTAAAATTTTCTGGGAAGACAGCCTGTTCTTACTTGTGAAAATGATTGTTTTCAAAACCATAATGAAGCCCCGTCTACTATTAGTTGCTTCAATAAGTCCCCAAGGCTTAAAATAGTTAAATAACCCCTTCTCCAAAACAAACAAGGCTTTCCTTTGTGTAACTAATGAGAGGCCAGACCACAGCCGAGGCAAGTTCTAAGCTGTTTGCTGTCCCTGAAGGCTGAGGTAACTAGAGTCCCCAAGAAAAAGCAGTTTACACAGAAAAGGAATCTATCAGAATGCTTTTGCCTGCTTAAGTGCCAACCTGAGACCCGCGGGCGGAGCACAGGCCCCTCCTGGGCAGGGCCAGCAGGACACTAACCCTGCGCTCATCAGATCTCACCAGGACCAAGGTTCACTGGGCAGGGGCAAGTGAGAAATATCTAGAAGATCCTGAGTGCGTACAAAGAGAAAGGTACCTGCATGGATTGGAATGCCACCAACATCCATGCACGGGATCATAAAATAAGGTGGATTTTCTCTGAGCATAGGTCTGTCTGCCCAACAGCCTGAGCTTTGGGTGTAAAATTTCTCAACATGACCTCGGTCCAAACGCGAAGCCAATACCTCTCTGTCCCCTTTCATCTGTCCCTCTGTCCCTTTGCCCCTTCCCCATCTTGCCACCCTCGAGACTCAAGGAAAATCCATGTTTTCATTAAGCAAGAAAACCTCTGAAGGTAGATAAGACGACTCGTGACATACTTCAGCACTGAGCGCAGGCTCCTCAACGATGTGCTCAAGATAAAATCACCTTTCTTCCTTTATCACTTTAAAACACTGCAGCCTGCGAGGGTGACCTGGCCAGGACAGTACAAGGCTTCACTCAGGCCATATTTACTGGATCCTGCTGCCCTACAGGCCCAGTCAGAGTGGAAATGGGGCCCCGGGTGCTCTTGGGGGCCGAGCTCTGGGCCCTCGCTGCGGTTCACAGTCTCCCACACAGTACAAGAGCCTCGGTTTAGACAAAACTAAAGTCTAGAAGGGAGAAAGTGCTGGGCTGGTGGCTACTGTCAGGATTCTTGCTCTCCCTAAGGGGCCACATTCCTAAAGGAATTCTCCACCCTTGCCAGACTGCACTTTAGCATTTTAGCTGGAGGCTGCAGGCTGGTAACAAGGAAGGAGTCTTGAGAGGGAATAGGTTACCCCCAGCCAAGGGCCGGGAATGCCCAGCAAGAGGAGAGGAGTCCCCTGCAGTCTCCAAAACTTGGTCAGCTCCAAGCAAGAAGTTCAGGGAGCAGGAGGATCTGGGGCTCCCCGCCTTGTACACTTCCTGCAAGTTTACCCTACACACACACACACACACACACACACACACACGGGTGGACGCTAAGAAACATCCCTCATTTTCCCTCTGCTGCAGCCAGAAGATTTCACGTGGAAAACGAGTTGCAGCTGGTTGAAAGGAAAGGAAGGACGTGGAATGCCCAGGCTGGAAAGGCCCACGGAAAACAAAAACAAAACAACCGCACCCCCGCCAGAGTGGAGTACTGTGGGGACGGTGAGCAGGACCTCATTCTTATACCTTCCTGAGAAGCATGGGACAGGAAGCTACTCCTGCACGCGTCAAGTCTGAGCTCCAGGGGGAAGGAGTGGAGGTGGGGAGAGCCAGTGGCATTGGAGAACTGCCTGGTCCTGGTGGGCTTTGTTGGCAGAATCACCAGGAAACAAAGTCCTAAAGAACTACAGCAGCCGGGCGCGGTGGCACGAGCCTGTAATCCCAGCACTTAGAAAGGCTGAGACAGGAGGATCGCGAGTTCAAAGCCAGCCTCAGCAATGGTGAGGCGCTAAGCAACTCAGTGAGACCCTGTCTCTACATAAAACACAAAATAGGGCTGGGGATGTGGCTCAGTGGTCGAGTGCCCCTGAGTTCAATCTCCAGTACCAAAAAAAAGAACTACAACAACATGTTAGCAAATAGGGGTGGGTACACCAGAATCCCTTCACCAACAGTGAATGAAAGGTGGCCCCTGGTTGTGCCCTCATAATTCAAGATTTAAGTTAGGATACATTTCAGTGAGAAAAGAACACTTCAGCCAGGCGAGATGGCCCACGCCTATAATCCCTGTGGCTCTGGAGGCTGAGGCAGGAGGATTGCAAGTTTGAGGCCAGCCTCAGCAATTTAGGGATGTCCTTGGCAACTCGTTGAGATCCTGTCTCAAAATAAAAAACATGGGTTCTGGGACTGTGGCTCAGTGGTAGAATGCTTGCCTCGCATGCGTGAGGCACTGGGTTCGATCATCAGCACCACATAAAAACAAATAAAATAAAGATACTGTGTCCATCTACAACTAAAAAAATATTTAAAAAAAATAAAAAACATGGCCAGGTGCAGTGGCACACGCCTGTAATCCCGGTGTCTCCAGAGACTGAGACAGGAGGATTGCGAGTTCAAAACCAGCCTCAGCGAAAGCAAGGCTGCTAAGCAACTCAGTGAGACCCTGACTCTAAATAAAAACAAAAATAGGGCTGGGGGTGTGGCTCAGTGGTTGAGTGCCCCTGAGTTCAATCCCTGGCACCATAAATAAATAAACAAGCAAATAAATAAAAAGACCCCAAAGAGCTGGGGATGTTAAGTGCCCCTGGGTTCAATTCCTTGTATAAAAAAAAAGCAAAACAAACAAACAAACCCTTCTGTCCAACACCTTTTGTCTAGGAAAAGCGATTTCTGCTAATTTGAGTTCAGAAATAGACAGGACAACTATGGCTAATATTTTTTGAGCACTTACTCGATGCCCTTAGCTCAATTTATCCTTTGTTTCTTTGTTTTTTTTTTTTTTTTAGTTGTAGATGGACACAATATCTTTACTTATTTATTATTTTATGTGGTGCTGAGAATCGAACCCAGTGCCTCACGCATGCGAGGCAAGCGCTCCACCACTGAGCCACAATCCCAGCCCCTCAATTCATCCTTCTTGACAGCATGGGATAGATCCCACTGCACCAAAAATAAACTGCAGGTCCTAAGGGTCAACTAGTTCCCCAGGGCCCACAGAGGCCAACCCTGTCAGTGTTTTTACTCAAGTCCTGAGAAGCACAATGTAGAAACCTCTTTGTCAGTGTTTACAATAATTGAACTCCTCTACAGAGACGCACACCAACCCAGAGCCATGTGCTGTGGATTAAGATTAAACTAGTGATCATGGGTCAGAATCAAGGCACTCAGGGCAACGTGCCCCTGGCCAGGGAGCTATCAAACTGCTTTCTCCCTCTCTCTCTCTCTCTCTCCCTCTCTCTCTCTCTCTCTCTCCCTCCCTCTCCCTCTCTCTCTCTCACACACACACACACATCAGTTTTTGACTTATTTTTCTATAAGTGGAATGGTTAGAATACAAAATACTTTGAGGGTTTATGTAGTCCAAAAATCTACGTTCTCTTTATTTTCTAGCTTCTCTAGTAATGAAATCACTTTGATGCTGGAGTGGGGCTATAGGTCAAATAAAGATTTTCTATGAATAAAGCTAAAGGCTCCAGGGCAAGAGATTCCATGATTTTCTTTCTGGAAAAGGCAGTAGGGAGCAAACGAGATTCCTGTGCCCCCCACGCCAAATCACTGGGCGCCGATGGCATGCACCAGGCTGGCAAGGAAGGGGGGATGCCCCTGCCCTCGGAGCTTACCTCGTAGTGGGGGGACAGTGGAGGAAAAGCCAGTCAAGAGGAGAGTAAGTAGCCACAAATTAGGTACTGATTACTATTACCAGCAAGTTAAATTTAGTTGAGGGGGAGGTGACTGTGACTTGTGGTGGCAATGTTGTCAGGTGAATATCTGAGCTGAAATCCAAAGGACCAGAAAGAGCCAGCAGGCTGAGCCCTTGGGGTAAGATTCCAGCCAGAGGGCCAGCACTGCCAAGGCTGTCCAAGCACCAGGTGAAGGCAAGCATGCTCACCGGTGGCCTGGCAGAACAGGGGGAAATGACTAGAAATGAGTCAAAGTCTTTGCAAAACCTGGTAAGGAAAGGGAAGCTATTGAGGATGTTTAAACAAGCAGATTCATTTTCAAAAATCCCATTCTGGCTATGATGTGAGCAGTGGTTGGGACAGATGTGTGGCCAAGGTCCCAGTTCAGCTTTTCTACCGGGTGGCCAGTTCCCAATGCATGGGTATCCAAAGAGCTAACCTCTTCATCACCGACAAGTACTGACTACTAGTTCCTGCGACTGACGACACTAGCTACCCACGGGCCCTTCTCCAGGGATTATCTAGAAATTATTTCAGAAAGTAAGATTTACAAACACAATTATTGTCAATTTAAAAAATAACTGTGAGCTGGGCATGGTGGTGCACACCTGTAATCCTAGCACTTTGGGAGGCTGAGACAGGAGAATCACGAGTTCAAAGCCAGCCTCAGCCATGGTGAAGCACTAAGCAACTCAGTGAGACCCTGTCTCTACATAAAACACAAAATAGGGCTGGGGATGTGGCTCAGTGGTCGAGTGCCCCTGAGTTCAATCCCCGGTACAAAAAAAAAAAAGTGTTCCACTCAGCACTTTAAGAAAATGGGTCAGAGCCGGGCACGGTGGCGCAAGCCTGTAATCCCAGCACTTAGGGAGGCTGAAACAGGAGAATCACAAGTTCAAAGCCAGCCTCAGCAACGGTGAGGCGCTAAGCAACTCAGTGAGACCCTGTCTCTACATAAAACACAAAATAGGGCTGGGGATGTGGCTCAGTGGTCGAGTGCCCCTGAGTTCAATC
>CM053411.1:3298849-3375542 GCA_028644305.1 Xerus rutilus
AAAATGGGTCAGAGCCGGGCACGGTGGCGCAAGCCTGTAATCCCAGCACTTAGGGAGGCTGAAACAGGAGAATCACAAGTTCAAAGCCAGCCTCAGCAACGGTGAGGCGCTAAGCAACTCAGTGAGACCCTGTCTCTACATAAAACACAAAATAGGGCTGGGGATGTGGCTCAGTGGTCGAGTGCCCCTGAGTTCAATCTCCAGTACAAAAAAAAAAAAAAGAAAAGAAAAAAGAAAATGGGTCAGAGTAAATTTTAAAAATTCATCCATTTATGAAAATAAGCCCTGCTAGGCTGGGGATGTAGCTCAGAGGTAGAGCACTTGCCTAACATGAGCGAGGCCCTGGGTTCCCTCCCCAGCAACACAAAAATAAAAAATTAAAAAAGAAAGAGAAGGTCTGCTTCCAAAAAACATTTGAGAAGCATTTGAGGCCATTGGGATGAAGCCCATAGCAACATGATAACTTATAGTTGTCCTTGGGAAAATGTTGACAAATATATTGGAATGCATGCTACAGTATCAACTTGGGAGAAAAATGTTGCCTTTTGTTAAACAGTTGTTAAAGCACAATTTGCTGAAGGGTTTGCACAGCTCCATCACAGCTAGGTCCTCATCATACCTTCACTCATATCCCCTTGATTCTTCTCCGCCCTCTCCAGGGCCCTCCCCTAGAGCCACCCAGTGCCTGAGTTTGCTGCTCACTGGCGTCCCCAAGAGAGAGTAAGCAGAAAGGAAGTGTTGGAAGGATTGGCACCGCCAGGGGTCGGGCAGTTTTAAGGTCTGCGTTGTACAGGTTCTTATGGGGTGGCATTTACGTCTGTGTTTGGAGATGAAGTTTCCCGGTTAAAGCGATGCTTAAATTTTAATGATTTACCCATTGCTGTACAATGTAGACTCTGCCCATGTTCACACCCTGTTTTTGTCCTGTTGAGTCAGCAAACCACGGAGGCCCACAATATGCAATCTGAAAATCTCACAACTAGACAGAGTCTAATTTCCATTTTAAATCTCATTCTAGGACACTCATCACTCTGTTCTAATCCAGCCTGTGAGGTCCCATCCTGGAGTTGGGATATAGCTCAGTGGTAGAGTAGTCGCTGAGCATACTACGGCCCCTGGGGTCCATCCCCAGCACCTCATGAAAGAATAAATAAATAAATAAATAAATAAATAAATTCCAATCTTTATGCTTTTCACGAGGTAAGCTGGATCACTCAGAAATCTCACAGGTAAGCTTCAAAATAAAAAAAAAATCAAAAGATAAGAGAAATTGGAAAACCTTTCTGTTTTTCCTGCTGGGTGGATTTTAAAAGACCTATGACTACATGCTGAAAACCAATTGTAGGCCACAAAAATCCTTCATTATAGCTTTTTACAAATTTAGAAAAGAAGAACATCCAATTTTTAAAAATATCTTACACAAAAACTACTGTTCCTGGGCTGGGGTCGTGGCTCAGTGGTAGAGCACTTGCCTTACATGTGTGAGGCACGGGGTTCGATTCTCAGCACCATATGTAAATATATAGAGGTCCACAGACAACTAAAACAAAACAAAACAACAAAAACTACTGTTTCTGTTACACTTTCCATAATATCTACCACCTTTACTACCTCCAGGGCAGTTCATGACCAGTCACGGCTAGCAGCCAAATACACCAGATTTGCAGCAGATTATGAGAAAATGGATGTGGTAGAAATGCTGAGGAATTTTTGAGGATTTGGTGCGGGGAGGGGATAGAGAACAGAAGTGCCTCAGTTCTTTGCTTGGTTCTGGCTCTTGATGTTTGTTTCAAATTACTCTCTTGCCTTGTATTATGAAAAGCTTATGTAATTGAACATGCATACGGAGAATGTGTTGTTTGAGACTTTTTCATTTAAGCTAGGTGCGTGGCGCACGCCTGGAATCCCAGCAGCTTGGGAGGCTGAGGCAGGAGGATCACAAGTTCAAAGCCAGCCTCAGCAACTTAGTGAGGTCCTAAGCAACTTAGCCAGCACCTATCTAAAAAAATAAAATAAAATAAATATATATGGCTGGGGATGTGGCTCAGTGGTTAAGCACCTCTGGGTTCAATCCCTGGTATTTAAAAACAAACTTTTTTTTCCATTTAAGCAACTGAGCCTTCAAAGGAAAAAAACTAAGTTGCTGTATAAGTGGAAACTTTCCAGGTATTCTTAAAAGGCATCTTTGAGAATAATAGGTGAATGTTAGTCAAGCATATGCAAGATTAAAAGAAACAAAAACCACAAGCTGAATGGAAATAAAACCTTTTAGGGAAGGGAAAATCCGCGGGATGTGTTTGTTTAGTCCTCCACCCCTCCCATTTCTTTTTCTTTTGGGTAACGCCTGCTAAGTTTCTTCGCGATTCCTCGGAAGAGCTTCAGCGATCCTTTGAAATCTGTCAGTCACGTACCCTCCAAACCAGCGGTCAGCGCGGAATGGAACCTGGCTTCCAGGCTCCGCTTATCAATGCGATGCCTTACTTACACACCGGGCGGAATCGAGATAAACCTAGACGCTGCCGAGCACAACAGATTCTGTTCTGCAGCGACGGTGGTAAAAGAATGCTCCCCTTTTCCCAGGCCCCCACAATCACAGGGGGCCTGCCAAGGCGGGCCAGCGCTGCAGGTAAGGGCCCAGTGAAGCCGCCAGAACGCCATACATCGCCGGCCTGACGCCCAGGCTCAGCCGATCCCGACCTCCCGGCTCGGCGACTCCAACTCCGGCAGCCAGCTCGCTAGCTGGGCGCGGGTCCCCAGGGAGACTCGGTCTGCGGCTTCCACAAATCCCGCCAGAACAGGGCCCAACTACGCAACCCGGTCTAGGGGAAAGTTCGGCTCGGTCCAGACCTCCGTCCCACGTTCCTCTCCGCCAAAACTTTGGGGGCTGGAAGCTCGCCCTGCCGAGCTCGAGTCCCTCTGCGCTGAAGGGGAGCCCTGCGCCCGCTCCCCTAGGACCCACACCGGTTCCACTAGGACAAGCGCCCGCGACCTAGCCTGGAAGCCCTCGGGACACCCCGATGGCTCGCTAGAGGGTCTGCGGTAAGCGAGCGGATAGCTTCGCCCGCTCCCCACTTCGGGGCCCCGTGCGGCAGCGGGATGTGTGCAAACTTGCGGGGCAGCCGAGCGCCGTGTCGACGCGCTGCCCACCGAGCGCGCCTGGCCCGGCCCAGAGCTCTCACCTCCACTCCAGAGCGCCGGCAGGAGGAGCCCCAGCAGCAGCCGCAGCGGGGCCAGCCCCATCCTGGGGCCGCGGATCTGGAAGTTCTCTCCCGACGGATGGACGCTCGGAACTGGTTCTGTCGCCAGCCAGGCGCGCCAGCGAAGCGCCCCAGTCCGGGCGGCCCGGGCAGCAGGCGCCGGAGTGGCAGATTCGAGCCGCCAACTCGCGGCGCCGAGGGCTGGAAGGGGCGGACCGGAGCAGGTTGGGGTGGAGACGGGGCGGGAAGGGGGACGCGCCGGCTGCGCACGGGAAGGAGCGAGCGGGAGACCGGGCGGAGAGGGGCGGGACGGGGCCGAGCCCCGAGTCACCCGAGTGGGCAGGGGGAGGTGCGGGCGGGGCGATCGCGGCTGCAGCACAGCAGGTCGCGGAGCCTGGGGGAGGGGCGGGGAGGAAAGGAAAGGGAGGGGGCTGAGCAGGGCGCGCCACCCCCGGGCGGGGCTGGCGGGAGGCGGAGAGCAAGGGGACCGGGTGGAAAGAGGGGACGGCGCTGGAGAGAAATCAAAGGAAGGGGCAGACGGGCGGTCGGGGGGAAAGGGGTGCTGGACGCCAGCCCGCCCAGCTTTCCACGTGTGCTGTGGGAAGGGCAAGAGGAGCTGAGAGGAGGGCGCCGGAGCCAGCCCCCAGACCCATCAGGACGGTCAAGCCACTTGGGGACCTAGACGCCCCGCAATCCAGGCTTTGCAGACCCGGGAAACCCCAGCAGCAACGCTCCAAAGGAGGCGGCCACGGTGGCAGCGCTTCCTGCTGAGCCTCGCGTTCATTCCGGCCCCCGCCGAGCGGCTCCTGGGTGTCCACTCGAGGGAGTGGGTGGCCCTGGCATCCCGGAGCTCATGGCCCCCAAAGGAGGTGTCAGAGAAGAGCCCTTCGCAGTGACCCTCAGGGAGGAACTGAGTATCCACCGAAAGGTGTCTGGGCGCCTGGTAGCCGCAAAGCGTGAAAGTCCGCGAGCGCCGCAGGGGGGAAAGGGGTAATAGAGATGGGAACCACTTTTGCTAACAGTGGCAACGGTATCTCACATTTATATAATACTTTCTTAAAACAAACATGTAGAATGTGTGTGTTTGTGATCCTTGGGCTGGCAACAGGAGCCAGGTCGTGCCACCGCTTAAAATTCCCAGATACTCCAGGGCTCCTGCATTCTTTGCATGAAAGTCCTGTGGGAGGCCCAGGGACCCTACACGACCTGGTCCCCTTTCCTCTGTGGCTTCATGTTACTCCACTTCCATGGACACTGGCCTCTCTCAGACAGTCCCACATTTCCAGGCGCCGGGCCACTTCCTGTAGATTTGGAAGTAAGGAGACCGCAGCCCAGATGGAGCTAGTTTATCATTACCCTGACACCAGGAGCGAAGCCCCTGTCCTGTCAGCTCCCTGTGTCCCTATCCCTTCCAGTTGACACCAAACCACGGGGCCAGATGAATGGACCACAGGTGTCCGCAGCTCTGCTGCTGAGCAGAGCCCTAGAGCCATGCAGTTTTACAGACTTTCCAGGAAAGTCTGAGTCAAACTGTGGCCAGACCTAGCCTGCATGGCCTTCCAGGAGACCACCAAGATAACCAGTGCATCTCAGTGGAGCACTTCTCTAATTTCCTTGCCTGGTGTACAGCAGCCACTCTTTCATCTAAGGGCATTTTAAATTTTCTTTTCATTTTTTTATTTTTTAGAGGTGGTGTCTCCCTAAGTTACTCAGGCTGGCCTTGAATTACTGGGCCAGAGATCTTGCTGCCTCAGCCTTCAAGTAACTGTAGCTGCATGTGTATACACAAGCTCAAATCTCACTTTCTTTTCTTGTAAACTTTTTTTAGTTGTTCATGGACCTTTATTTTATTCATTTGTTTGTATGTGGTGCTGAGAATCTAACCCAGTGCTGCACACATGCTAGGCAAGTGCTCTACCACTGAGCCACAACCTCAGCCCAACCTCAGCCCAAAGCGCTGAGGTTGCACTTTTTTTTTTTGGTACCAGGGATTGAACTCAGGGGCACTCGACCACCGAGTCACACCCCCAGCCCTAT
This sequence comes from Xerus rutilus, assembly GCA_028644305.1. NCBI lineage: Eukaryota > Metazoa > Chordata > Mammalia > Rodentia > Sciuridae > Xerus > Xerus rutilus. The sequence continues at coordinate 3,304,084 of CM053411.1, forward strand.
TTTGTGTTTTATGTAGAGACAGGGTCTCACTGAGTTGCTTAGTGCCTCACTGTTGCTGAGGCTGGCTTTGAACTTAAGATCCTCCTGCCTCAGCCTCCCAAGCTGCTGGGATTACAGGCAGGTACCACTGCGCCTGGCAAGAATATAGTTAAAAAAAAAAAAAAGTCCAGTTCATAGATGAGCATCACCTATGACTGAGAGCTACAGCAGCAGAGCCAAGCAGATTCTGATGTTGCACACCTCACAAAGCCATGTGATATGGCCTTCTCCTACCTGGCCACTCTGATCTAAAGGTCTTTTCATTTGCATAGTGCCCACTGCATTGAATGATGGGAGACAAGGGCACCACAATTGAGGATCTAAATGGGGCCACAGTGGCTACCTGGTATGGGAGCTGTGGCTCCCAGAGCAAGCTTCCAGTGAGTAAGGTGGAAGCTGCATGACTTCCTGTGACAGAGTTCCATGTCACCACACTCTTTTGGTGGAATCAGTCGCATACCCACCCTCATGAGGAGGCACCCTACACCCCAAACTCCTTATTAGAGGTGTGCCAAAGAATTTGCAGCTATGTTTTAAAATCTCCACAAATATCAAAACTGAAGTAAAACGTGGGATCTCAGCTCCATGGCCTTCATTTCATATGTGTCTTACATCCAGACATGTTGTCATTATGCTAGTGATCAAAATATGTGAAAGGAGGTGTGAGGGGGGAAAAAATCAGACTCCATATTATACAACTATTTCTATGTTTACAGGATCTCTGCCCCCAAGCTACACTTGTGCAATTTCAACATGGTGACCCTCGCCTGACTCTGTACTTCAAGGCCACCATGTTCTGCATTAGCTCAGACCTCTGTGTCACAAATAGGAGTGCCTGGTGTTCATTACCTAAGGAAAAGGGGCTGGCAAGGGCTGGCAGTAGTGTTCATCCAGGGGTAAGGAAGATTACCCCTGCTGATTCAAGTGCAAAAAGGTCTGTAACTAAAATAAAATGGCATTGAGATGGCAGTCCATGCGTCCAGCGTGTCCAGCATATCAGTGACAGGATTTCAGACTTCTCATTAAGGTCCCATGGGAGCATGCCAGGTCACACATGACAGGATAGACTCTTCAATGATCCTGTTCTAAACCCACAGCCTGCTCCTCTTTGTCCTCCTGTTGTAGGACAGATGAGGCTAGACACTAAGGAATTAGCAGGAAGCAGCCAGGGCCAGAGGGGAAAAAGGCTTTCGCCCCAATCAGTCAAGCCCTCTGAACCTCAAGTTCAGAAAGTTTTAGAACTTTGTACCCAGTGTATAGTGGGGAGCTCAGAGGTTCACAATCTGTGGAAGTCCACCTAACACTGGAGTTTCTTTCTACTCTTCTGGGCTCCCACCTCAGGCCAGGTTTTAACCCCCAAGGACACTCTGAAAATCAGTACCTGGAAAAGGGAGAGTCTCCCTCTCCCAGCTCCCCCCAGCTGACTTCCAAGGATTTAACTATTATCCTTTGATATGCAAATGCCTCTGGCACGGGTGATCTCAGCACTCTAGGAGGCTGAGGCAGGAGAATCATGAGTTCAAAGCCAGCCTCAGCAAGGACGAGGCGCTAAGCAACTCAGTGAGACCCTGTCTCTACATAAAACACAAAATAGGGCTGGGGATGTGGCTCAGTGGTCGAGTGTCCCTGAGTTCAATCCCCAGTACCAATAAAAAAAAGAAAAGAAAGAAAGAAAGAAAGAAATGCAAATGCCTCTGTAAAGGCCTTCAGTTGGTCTTTCTTATTTATTTATTTGTTTTTTAATATTTATTTTTTAGTTGTAAGTGGACACAATATCTTTATTTTATTTTTATGTGGTGCTGAGGATCGAACCCAGTGCCTCACGCGTGCTAGGCGAGCACGCTACCACTGTGCCATAATCCCAGCCCTTATTTGTTTATTTTTATTAGTTCTAATTAGGTTTACGTGACAGCAAAATGCATTTTGATTCATTGTACATAAATGGAGCACAACTTTTCACTTCTTTGGTTGTACACAATGTAGAGTCGCACCACATGTGCAGTCGTACATGTACCTAGGGCAATGAGGTCCATCTCATTCCACCATCTTTCCTGCCCCCCTGCTCCCTCTCATTCTCTCCCTCCCCTTCTTCCAATCAAAGTTCCTCCATTCTCCCCATTCACCGCCTGGCCATTATGGATCAGCATCCATTTATCAGAGAGAACATTCGGCCTTTGGTTTTTTGGAATTGGCTTACTTCACTTAGCGTGATGTTCTCCTACTCCATCTATTTAGCTGCAAGTGCCATATTTTATTCTCTTTTAATGCTGAATAATATTCCATTCTGTATATATACCACAGTTGCTTTATCCCTTCATCTGTTGAAGAACATCTAGGTTGGTTCCATGGTTTAGCTATTATGAATTGAGCTGCTATGAACATTGGTGTGGCTGCGTCACTGTAGTGTGCTGATGTTAAGTCCTTTTGTAGTGGCATCTCCTCCTCCAGAGAGGATCTTAATTAAGCTTCTCCAGAAATCAGCACCATAATTGGTTTTAGGACTATCAGTAGAAGAGTCTCTACAAAAGAGTTCAATGTAGTTAAAGTTCCTATTTCCTGTTGCTCTGTCTTGCTTGGCCACTGGCCTGAAAGAGATCAGCACTCCAGGTGCTGAACGCCCCCTTACTAGTTTCTCAAAAACATTTTTGGATTATATAGTGTAGTAACGATATAATGGTTTATGAAAGTTTTTTAAAGCGGGAAGTGGGTTTGTAAATGCAAAATGTAACAAGAAGGACAGATCCTTCAACAAGGCCTCTGGCCTCGGCCTGAGCTTCACAGAGATGTTCACATTTCAGAGACAAGAGAAGACATTACTAACTGGCCTCCATGGTAACAGCTGGCAGGGGAGGAGAGAGGGGAGAGGCAGCTCTCCCCTTCTCAGGTGCTGTCCTTGAAGGGTTCACTTGCCCATAACAGGGAAAGAAAAAGCTGCTTTTGTGTGAACTTCTGCAGACTGTGGACTTCTTTTTTTTTTTAATATTTTTTTTTAGTTGGAGATGGACACAATGTCTTTATTTTATTGCTTTGTACGTGGTGCTGAGGATCCAACCCAGGGCCTCACGCATGCGAGGCAAGCGCTCTACCACTGAGCAACAATCCCAGCCCCAGACTGTGGACTTTTGAACACCTCCCCTTACACATGGGGTATAAAGTTCTGAAACTGCCTGAACTCGGGGTTCAGGGAGATTAATTGATTACAGGGAAAGCTGTGCCCTCTGAACCGACTGCAGTCAAATAAATCTGCTTTCTGTTTCCTATTCGGTGTCTTGCCTGGTCTGTCCCTACAACACTTTGGGTATAGACCAGGGAGTGGTTGAGTTGGTCTTTCTTATCACATTTTACTTCTGCAAGCATATCCTCTTGCTCGAAATTTTTTTTGCAGAATTTTTTTTTTGTACTGGAGATTGAACCCAGGGTCACTCGACCACTGAGCCACATCCCCAGCCCTATTTTGTGTTTTATGTAGAGACAGGGTCTCACTGAGTTGCTTAGCGCCTCGCCATTGCTGAGGCTGGCTTTGAACTCGCCATTCTCCTGTCTCAGCCTCCCTAAGTGCTGGGATTAGAGGTGTGTGCCACACAGCCCGGCAGTTGAGGATTTTTATATTTTGCTGGCCACACAGGTGTATTCTCAAGGCATAATCAGTTCTATCCACAGAGCTCTCTGAGGGTGTTACCGAGACCAGGTGCAAAGTATCCATCTCACTGTTTTCAATAAACAATGCTGACAGTTAGTACAGATCTCCTTGCACCTCCTCAGACCCATGACTGAAAAGCAACATTATTAATCAGTGTGCTCCATGCCCTTGGCCAGGGGCAGAGCTGCGCAGGAGCCTGAGCACAACAGCTCAGGCTGATTCCAGCCTTGCTAGAACCAATCCTCCCAGCACAGTAGCTTTTGTTGTTGTTGCCAAATGAAACTTTCAAGTGAAAGAGTCAAAGCTAGCCTCAGCAACGGCTTTTCTTTTGTGTATGTTTTACTCCCTTGCCAGACAATCTATCTAGTAGTAGAAGAATTTAGTGGAGCCAGGTCAGGTGTGGTGGCACACATGCTTGTAATCCTAGCAGCTGGGGAGGCTGAGGCAGGAGGATCTCAAGTTTAAAACCAGCCTCAGTGAAAGCGAGGCTGCTAAGCAACTCGGTGAGACCTTGTCTCTAAATAAAATACAAAATAGGGCTGGGGATGTGGCTCAGGGGTCAAGTGCCCCTGAGTTCAATCCCTAGTACCCCCCCCAAAAAAAGAGATGGTACCTTGAAAGATGCCCTCAATGTATTGGACAAGACAATAGTAGTTTGTAGTTTCTCAGCAAAATGATATTGTGGATGAAAGAGATTGTGGCTGTAGGAAAATCCTTATAGGGTCCTGAACCACATATGTTAAATGCAATTACGGTGCGTTGGGAGATGGTGTGTGTATTCACCATGGTGAAATATATGGCAGAAGTCATATAATCTGGGACTTAAAATGTGTCCTGAAACTGACAGTTTTGGTCTGATGCTTAAGTTGGGATGCTCGCCCAGGCACTAGAAGGCCTAGAGCCTGCAGTACTTGGTGTGGGATGATGCAGCCTACGGGACACCTCATGCCATGTGTGGAAAACACACTGGAAGTGCTGGTGTCCCACTCATGTGATTTGCATGTGGGTAAGGGGGAAGGGGTCAGATAGTGTCTTTTTTTTTTGTAGTGGGGATTAAATCCAGGGGTGCTTAACCACCGAGCCACATCTCCAGCCCTTTTTAATATTTTATTTAAAGACAGGGTCTCACTGAGTTGCTTAGGGCCTTGCTAAATTGCTGAGGCTGGCTTTGAACTTGCGATCCTCCTGCCTCAGCCTCCCAAAGTGCTGGGATTACAGATGTGCACCACTGTGCCCAGCTTCAGATTGTGTCTTTAAAGACTGGGATCATCATTGCTGGGTCAGCCAGCTATGGGAAGAATAAACATTGGAGTAAGAGACTTTGGGGGGTGAGAGGGAGTAAGCAGCAGGCCGAGGATCAGGGTCTAGTGCTGGCAGCTGTGGGAAACCTGAGAGGGTGTAGGTAAAATATTCCTTACCCACACTTTGCGGAACATCACTTGGGATGTGTAAATATCTGGACACTGGAGTTCACTGGGGCACTGAGACGGTGCTTAGAAGAATCTCAACCAGCATAAAAGTGTGTGGGGAGTACCAGGGTCCAGCAATGAAGACTGGGAGGAGTTGAGATGATGGTTCAGGAGACTTCATTCAGAATGCTAGCGAACATACCAGAAGCACAGAAATCTAGATTTCATAATGTATTTGAAAAAGGAACTTTCAGTTTATTGGGGAATTATATTTGATGCATTTAAAGGCACTCCATTTAGCTTCCTGAGCAAAATGCTTGTGTTCTGGATTTTCACCTTCCCAGCTCTAGGGAAATTGAAGTGGGGCATGCCAAAAAGACTCCACTGAGTTGGGGATATAGCTCAGCTGGTAGAGTGTTTGCACCACATGCGTAAGGCCCTGGCCTCAATCCCCCGCACCAATGAATGAATGAATGAATGAATGAATGAATGAATGAATAGATAGCTAAATAAATAAATAAAAAGACTCCATCTACTCACCAAAACCATCTCAAAAACAAATTTCTCGTTACAGATTGTTGGAGGGAATGGAGATGGTTCCCATAAGAGATTCCATTTGCTAAACAATATATTAAAATTACAGGTGTGGCTCTTGTAGCTTCTTGGGAATGGCAGATCTAGTGATCTGCCAGTTGGCAGATGACACAACATTGCTAGTAATTTTTTTTTTTGGTACCAGGAATTGACCAGGGTTACTTAACCACTGAGCCACATCCCTAGCCCTTTCTTCTATTTTATATTTAGAGACAGTCTCACTGAGTTGCTTGGGGCCTTGATAAATTGCTGAGGCTGGCTTTAAACTTGCAATCCTCCTGCGTCAGCCTCCCAAGCCTGTGGGATTACAGGCGTGCGCCACTGTAGCTGACACTGCAAAAAATTTTGATTTCCTGTGTTGGGTATTGTTATCTCCTGAAATTCTCTGTAGTGTTTGTCTTGTTTGTTTGCCACTAGGAGCCCAAATATGTTTAAAAAAAAAGGAAAGTGTGTGTGTGTATGTGTATGTGTGTGTGCACGTGCGCACGCATTTGCCACTGAATATAGTGAATGGTGAGTTTTTTTATTTTGGGTTGTGTCTTGTTTTGTTTTGTTCTTTTGGTACTGGAGTTTGAACCCAGGGATTTTACCATTGGGCTATATCCCCAACCTATCTATCTATCTATCTATCTATCTATCTATCTATCATCTATCTATCTATCTATTTTTTGGTACTGGGGATTGAACCCAGGAGTGCTTACCCACTGAGCCACATCCCCAGCTCTTTGTTATAGTTTATTTAGCGACAGGGTCTTGCTAAGTTGCTGAAATTGGCTTTGAGCTCGCGATCTTCTTACCTCAGACTCCTGATTCTAGGTTGGGATTACAGTTGTGCATCACTGTGCCAGGCTGGATGGTGAGTTCTGAGCTCTGGATTTCCTTTTGACTTGTGACTGACGTTGTAAAATCTAAGCTTGTAGCTCTTTTTGCATGCATGAAATTTTTAAAAGGGAAAAGGCCGTTTTTCCTTACAGAATCAAGGTACCATAATCTTTTTTTTTTTGGTACTGAGGATTGAATTTAGGGGTGACTCGACCACTGAGTCACATCCCCAGCCCTATTTTGTGTTTTCTGTAGAGACAGGGTCTCACTGAGTTGCTTAGCGCCTCGCCGTTGCTGAGGCTGGCTTTGAACTCCTGTCTCAGCCTCCCAAAGTGCTAGGATTACAGGCGTGAGCCATCGTGCCCGGCTTCAAGGTATCATAATATTTTAGTGCCTTGTTTGTCTAGGACTTTCTGGATCCAAATTTGGGGGGGTTGGTAGAACACAAAGCTTTCCTTACATGTGCCATCTAAGAACACCTAATGTGAACACCTAACGTAAACACCTGGATCTTTCTGATTCCTTTGCTGAGGGAGAATGCATGTGCATTCTCCCTTTGATTGAAGGAAACATTCTCAGTTGGTTTTATATGTTGTGGAGAACAGAGATGATAAGATGCTTTTAGGAGCATTCACTTGGTTTGGGTAATCACTGAATGGAGGACCTGGGAGGAGGAGTGCTGGTTTCTTCTACCTCTTGGATCCTTCTGAGAAATCTAAAAATTTCTGAGAATGTGATTTTCTTTCTGTGAACTCATCCTGCAGGTCAGCTAACTGGTCTTCCAGAAGAAACAGCAGAACCACACTTGAGGACAGAACCACAGGCCCAAGCTTCCTAGTGTGAAATGACAGCTGTCAGCCTCTACTGAAGGGTGGAGCAGGAGTCACAGGCCCACAAGCAACAAGTTCCTGAAGGGAAAGTGTGAAACCACGGGATTAGGGACAATACTCTTTTTTTTTTGGCACCTGGGATTGAACCCATAGATGCTTAACCACTCAGCCACATCCCCAGTTTTTTTATATTTTGTTTTGAGACAGGGTCTTGCTAAGTTGCTTAGGGCCTCACTATGTTGCTGAGGCTGGCTTTGAACTTGCGATCCCCCTGCCTCAGCCTCCTGAGCCGCTGGGATTACGGGTGTGCATCACCACACCCAGAGACAATATTTTAAAGAACACATTGAAAAGCTGTTTCTCTTTATTTCTCATCATCAACTTAACTTCTATACTTGCTCAAACGTGAATGAAATATCCTTTAGATAGCATCTTGTACCAACTGACCCTTTAGAATTCAGAAGGAGCAATCCTATGAAAGATTGTAATTTGAGCTGGGCTTGGTGGCGCAGGCCTATAATCCCAGCACTTAGGGAGGCTGAGACAGGAGAATCGCGAGTTCAAAGCCAGCCTCAGCAATGGCGAGGCGCTAAGCAACTCAGTGAGACCCTGTCTTTACATAAAACACAAAATAGGGCTGGGGATGTGGCTCAGTGGTCGAGTGCCCCCACTCAATCTCCAGTGCCAAAAAAAAAGATTGTAATTTAGATTATAAATTGATAAATGAGGGCTGGGATTGTAGCTCAGCGGTAGAGCGCTTGCCTCGCATGCGTGAGGCCCTGGGTTCGATCCTCAGCACCACATACAGAGCAATAAAATAAAGACATTGTGTCCATCTACAACTAAAAAAATATTTAAAAAAAAATAAATAAATTGATAAATGAAAGCATATAATAGTGATTTTGTTATCATTGATGACATATTGATTAGCTTTAGTTTTTTTACAGTGCTAGGGCTCAAACCTAGGGCCACCTGTACGCCAGACAAGTGCTCTACCACTGAGCCACATCTCCAGCCACCTATCTTTCCTTTTTCTTAGTGCTTTTTTTTTTTTTTTGGTACTGGAGATTGAACTCGGGGGCACTCGACTACTGAGCCACATCCCCAGCCCTATTTTGTGTTTTATGTAGAGACAGGGTCTCACTGAGTTGCTTAGCGCCTCGCCCTTGCTGAGGCTGACTTTGAACTCACGATTCTCCTGTCTCAGCCTCCCTAAGTGCTGAGATTACAGGCTTGTGCCCGGCTTTCTTAGTGCTTTTGATAGAACATTAATTTTGATGAAGTTCAAGTCCTTCCTTTTTTTCCTTTGTTTTGGTGTATTATTTAAGAACTTTAGAAAATAACAACTTTACTCAGACTTATTTCATAGACCATGAAACTCTACCTTTAAAAAAAAGTGCACAATTCAACAGTTCAGTGGCACACACTTGTAATCCCTGTGACTTGCAAGGCTGAGCTGGGAGGATTGCAAGTTCAAGGCCAGCTTCAGCATCATAGCAAGGTCCTGCGCAACTTAGCGAGACCTTGTCTTGAAAAAAGGAAAAAAAAATTGGGGATGTAGCTTAGTGGTAAAACACCCCTGGATTCAATCCCCAGTTTCACAAAACAAACACCCCCCCCAAACAACAAACAACAACAAAAAGAAAAAGCAAACCCTACAATTTAACCTTTTTTATGATAGTCACAGACCTGTGGAACCACCAATACCACTACCTAATTTTAGAACATTTTCTACATCCCCCAAAGAAACCCCATGCCCAGTAGCAGTCAAACCCCACCCTCTGACCATGAGTTGCCATTAGTCCCTCTGTCTCCTCTGACTCTGTGGTACTTCGCATAAATGGAATCATACATGATGGGCCTTCCCCTACACCCTTCTTACCAGGGAGAATCGAATGTTTATGGGCACTAACCCACCGAGCCACATCCCCAAATCTTCTTATATTTTATTCAGAGATAGGGTCTTACTAAGTTGCCCAGGGCCTCACTAAGTTGCTGAGGCTGGTCTTGAACTTAAGATCCTCCTGCCTCAGCCTCCTGAGCCGCTGGGATTACAGCACCTGGCTAATACGTGGCCTTTTGTGACAGGCTTCTTTCACCTAGTATGTTTAAATTCACTCATGTTGCAGCACACATCTGGGCTTTGTTCCCTTTTACAGCTAGACACGCTTCCGTGATACGCCAGCCTATCCTATCCACTCATCGGTCGATGGATACTTGAATATTCAGTATATAAATAATAACCAGAAATGCTGATATGGACATTCAGGTGCAAGTGCTGGGGGAACTTTTTCAGTTCTTCAGATACCTAGGAGTGTAACTGGGGGGGTCTTACGGTAACTATGTTTTAACTCTCTGAGGATCCGTCAGACTGTTTTACCAAGTCACTGCAACTTTTTGCATTTCCGTCAGTAATGCACAAAGGTTCCACATCTTCACCAACACTTGGGCGGCACTTGTCCTTCTTTTTGATTGTAGCCCTCCTAGTGGGTGTGAACTGGTGTCTTATATATATCTATATCTATGCATAATAAGTTGTTTCTGTTACATAAATAATATATAGAAGCTGTATCAATTATAATACATATAATATATATCATAACATATAACAAGCTGTTTCTATTATATAAATAAATAAATGTATATATATTATATACATAGTCTCATTATATACACACACACACACACACACAACTTTTTTTCCGCTGTACTGGGGATCAAGCCCAGGGGCACTCTCCCACCGAGCTACATCTCCAACCTTTTGTACTTTTTACTTTGAAACAGGGTCTCACTAAGTTGCTGAGGCTGGCCTTCAACTTGTGATCCTCCTGTCTCTGCCTCTCAGTAGCTGGGATTACAGGTAGGCATCATTGCTCCAGGCTCATTATAGTTTTTAATTAGCATTTTTCCTAATGACTAGTGATGTTTGTCATCTTTTCATATTTTTTCTCCTTCTTTTTGGCCATTTGTATATCTTTGGTGAAATGTCTATTCAAATCCTTTGTTGATTTTTTTTAATACCTATTTTTTAGTTGTAGGTGGACACAATATCTTTATTTTATTTTTATGTGGTGCTGAGGATCGAACCCAGTGCCTTACGCGTGCTAGGCAAGCACGCTACCACTGCGCCACAACCCCAGCCTCTCCTTTGTTCATTTTTAAATTGGGATTTTTGTGTGTTGAGTTCTAGGAATTTTTATATATTCTGAATAACAGATACATCAAGTCGGGTGCGGTAGCGCAAGCCTGTAATCCCAGCACTTTGGGAGGCTGAGACAGGAGAATCGTGAGTTCAAAGCCAGCCTCAGCAACAGCGAGGCGCTAAGCAACTCAGTGACACCCTGTCTCTACATAAAACACAAAATAGGGCTGGGGATGTGGCTCAGTGGTCGAGTGCCCCTGAGTTCAATCTCTAGTACCAAAAAAAAAAAAAGACACATCAAATATGTGATTTGCAATTATTTCCTCCCTTTCTGTAAGTTATCTTTCACATTTAAAAATTTTTTTTTATCTTTATTTTATTTAGTTATTATTTTATGTGGTGCTGAGGATCGAACCCAGTGCCTTACGCATGCGAAGCAAGCGCTCTACCACTGAGCCACAATCTCAGCCCTCTTTCACTTTTTTTCTTTTTTTTTTAAAATATTTATTTTTTAGTTGTAGGTGGACACAATAGCTTTATTTTATTTTTATGTGGTGCTGAGGATCGAACCCAGTGCCTCCCGCATGCTAGGCGAGCACACTACCACTGCACCATAACCCCAGCCCCCCTCTTTCACTTTCTTAATAATTTTTTGAAGCATAAACATATAAAATTTTTTGTAAATTCCAGTTTATCAAATTTTTCCTTCATTCTTTGTGCTTTACATGCCATATCCAAGATCGTGAAGTCATGAAGATTTACACCTCTTTTCTTCTATGAGTTTTATAGTTTTACATTTGGGTCTCTGAGCAATTTTAATTTTTGTGTGAGGTGTGAATTGAGATTCTTTTTTTTTTTTGTATATGAATAATCACTTCCTCCAGCACGAACATGCATATGGATATCAAAGTCTTCCAGAAAAGACTGCTTGCTGCCATTGAATTACCTTAGCGAGTTTGTTAAAAAAAAAAAAAAAAAAAAAAAAAATATATATATATATATATATATATATATATATATACATATATATATCTCCATATATCTCCACAGCAATATCATGCTGCTGGTACCTGCCCTGGACATGGTGGGGTGAAAGGGCACTTACCTCTGTGGTCTTCCTCTCCAAGATCTTTAGTCCTATGATTACAAGGAATCAAGTTCTAAGTGAGCTTACAAGTGGAACTTTCCCCGGTAGAGCCTCAGATGAGACCACAGCCTAAGCACACAGGGACTGCAGCCTTATGAGGTGCAGGCAATGAACCCTTTAGATAAGCTGGGGGACTCCTGACCCACAGATGATGACATAATAGATGTGTTATTTTGAGTCACTAGTTTTACAGAAACACTGTGATGTAGCAATAATTATTAAAGTAGGCATATATAGTTTATCACACAGTAAAAGTGAGAAATAAGAATTTAACATACTTTTTTTTGCGTACCAATTATACATGGGGAATTTTGCTATCTACTGAGGTGGACACAGTATCAAAAGAGGTCTATTTTATTTTATTTTATCTTAATTTGTATAAGATACAATTTTTATAATCTGTTCTAATTAGTTATATTTGACAGTAGAATGCATTTTGATACATCATACATAAATAGAGTATAACCTCTTTCTTCTGGTTGTACGTGATGTAGAGTTAATAAGTCACGTAATCACATATGCACATAGGGTAATAATGTCTGATTAATTCTACTATCATTCTTACGCCCCTACCCCTTTCCCTCCCTTACTCTCCTCTGTCTAATCAAAAGTACCTCTATTCTCTCCAATCCCTTATTGTGAATTAGCATCCACATATCAGAATAAACATTCAGCCTTTGGTTCCTTGTATTGGTTTATTTTGTTTAGCATAATATTCTCTGGTTCCATCCATTTACCAGCTAATGCCATAATTTCATTCTTCTTTAAGGCTGACTAATATTCCACTGTGTTTATATACCACAATTACTTTATCCTTTCATCTGTTGAAGGGTACCTAGGTTGGTTCCATAGCTTAGGTATTGCAAATTGAGCTGCTATAAACATTTAAGTGGCTTTGTCACTGCAGTGTGCTGTTTTTAAGTCCTTTGAGTATTAACGTAGGAGTGGGATAACTGGATCAAATGGTGGAGTCCATTCCAAGTTTTCAAAGGAATCTCCATGCTGCTTTCCAGAGTTGTTGCACCAATTTGCAGTCCCACCAGCAATGTATGAGCATGCCTTTTCCCCACATCCTCACCAGCACTTATTTTGCTTGTATTCTTTTTTTTTTTTTTAAATATTTTTTAGTTGTATGCAATATCTTTTATTATTTATTTTTATGTGGTGCTGAGGATCGAACCCGGTGACTTACGCATGCGAGGCAAGTGCTCTACCACTGAGCCACCGCCCCAGCCCCTTGCTTGTATTCTTTTTTTTTTTTTTTTTTGGTACCAGGGATTGAACTCAGGGGCACTCGACCCCTGAGCCAGGTCCCCAGCCCTATTTTGTGTTTTATGTAGAGACAGGGTCTCACTGAGTTGCTTTAGCGCCTCTCCATTGCTGAGGCTGGCTTTGAACTCGCGATTCTCCTATCTCAGCCTCCCTAAGTGCTGGGATTACAGGCTTGAGCCACCGCGCCCGGCTCTTGCTTGTATTCTTGATGATTGCCATTCTGCCTGGAGTGAGATGGAATCTCATTGTAGTTTGGATTTGCATTTCTCTAATGGCTAGAGATGTTAAACATTTTTTCATATATTGTTGATGGGTTGTATATCATCTTCTGTGAAGTGTCTGTTCAGTTCCTTAGCCCATTTATTGATTGGGTTGTTTGTTTTTTTGAGTTTTTTGAGTTCTTATATATTCTGGAGATGAATGCTCTATCTGAGGTGCATGTCATAAAGATTTTCTCCCATTCTGTAGGCTCTCTTTCATGTTATAGTTTTCTTTGCTATGAAGAAGTTTTTTAGTTTGATTCCATCCCATTTATTGATTCTTGATTTTACTTCTTGTGCTTTAGAACTCTTGTTAAGGAAGTCAGTTCCTAAGCTGACATGGTGGAGATTTGGGGCTGTTTTTCTTCTAGTAGGTGCAGGATCTCTATTCTAGTGCCTAAGTCTTTGATCCACTTTGAGTTGATTTTTGTGCAGGGTGAGAGACAGGGGTTTAATTTCATTTTGCTACATATAGATTTCCAGTTATCGCAGCACCATTTGTGGAAGAGGTTATCTTTTCTTCAATGTATGTTTTTGGTGCCTTTATTTAGTATGAGATAACTGTATTTATGTGTGTCTCTGTGTCTTCTATTCTGTACCATTGGTCTACATATCTGTTTTGGTGCTAATACCATGCCGTTTTTGTTATTATGGTTCCATAGTATAATTTAAGTCTGATATTGTAATGCCTCTTGCTTCACTTTCCTTGCTAATGATTGCTTTGGCTATTCTGGGTCTCTTTATTTTTCCAAATGAATTTCATGATTACTTTTTCTATTTCTATGAAGAATGTCATTGGGATTTTAATAAGAATTGCATTAAATCTGTATAACACTTTTGGTACTATGGCCATTTTGGGGGGTGCGAGTGCTGGGGATTGAACTCAGGGACACTCAACTACTGAGCCACATCCCCAGCCCTATTTTGTATTTTATTTAGAGACAAGGTCTCACTGAGTTGCTTAGCAGCCTTGCTTTTGCTGAGGCTGGCTTTGAGCTCACGATCCTCCTGTCTCAGCCTCCTGAGCTGCTGGGATTACATGTGTGAGCCAGTGTGCCCAGCAGTATGGCCTTTTTGACAAGGCTAATTCTGCCTGTCCAAGAGCATGGGAGATCTTTCCATTATAAGATCTTCTTTAATTTCTTTCTTTAGTGTTCTGTAGTTTTCACTGTAGAGGTGAAAGACGTCTATTTTATGCTGGTGTGTATATCGATAGCTATACCCAAAATGCAACCTCAGGACCCTTTATAAAGGTAATTCATGCTTGTTTGGTAGCCTATAGGAGGGTACAGGAGGGTTTCTGGGTTCTGATTCCAGCATGTGCCTAAAATAACAGCAGAAGGAGGCGGGAGAAGGATGGAGATAACAAGAGCTGTGGGTCTTCTGAAGCTCCTGATTTGTGGTTTGGACTCCTGTGGGCAGAGACAGTAATAACAGATGCAGAAGGATCTGCTTTCTTTTTTCAGAGGGGGATGAGGGGACTGGGGATGGGACTGAGCTACATCCCTGGCCCCAATCCCCTTTTAAAAATTCTTGAATTTTTAAAATTGCTTGCCTTGAATTTGCTTCAGCCACCGAGGTTGCTGGGAGGATTTGCTTTCTTAAGAGACTTTGACGTCATGGGTCCAGGCAGGGCTGCTAATGATGCTGGAGTGCTCCAGGGGGCAGGGGCCCTGGCTGCCACTAGCAGGAAATGCAGCACTGCCCTGGCACTTGAAGGATTGAGAGCCTTTGGGAGGATTGGAGGGGAATGATCAGCGTAGACCTTCATGTCCTCAGAGAAGACAATACCAGTTAAGGCCACAGAAGCACCTTGAGATAATTCTTTGAGCAAAGAAGGAAGTGCCCAGGAGTGAGAGCTGGGGAAACCTTTTTGGTGACTCTTCTTCAGACATGGGACAGGTGGTGGTGAAAGACTATACACGGTGCTACACCTGTTTTTAGGTGGATTCCCTAAAACAGAGCTGGAAACAAGAGGAATCTTGCTGCTTTAGCTCAAGATAGAGAATGAAGGAGAGGGAAAATATGGAAGACAAGAATGACAATATTGTCCTGGCTACTCTTTTGCAACAAAATGCCCCAAATTTGGCAGATTGCTGGACAGGCAGCCCTGTCCAGCAGGCCATGCAGGCCACTAGGCCATGCAGGCCATCTCCTGATAGTCTGTGCAGATAGACAGTGCCTTAGAACAGTCCACCAGAGGGAGAAGAAAGGAAATTTAATTAAGTCTGGCTCCTTCCTGCCTTGTTCCTGTGGATCAAAGTTCACTTCCTATCTGGGCTTCCCTGTTGGCCTCTTTAGAAGCCAGCGCCCATGCCCCACAGGGAGGCAATTTATCCAAGTCTGGCCATAGCAGAAGAAGCCAGTCAGGGAATGGGGTGATGGCTTGGCTGCACAGTGCATCCAGAGGAGAGGGCCGGGCCTTCTGTGGTACATGCCATCTGGTGGGACTAGGGAGGCTGGTGGAGAAGCAGGCAGACCCTGGGTGGCTGAGGCGGGGCACGAGGTAGGGACTGTGGAAACTGGTGGCAAAGAGAGACTGAGCGATAACTGAGGTGTGTCCTGCTGCAGGTATTTCCAAAAAGTCCTAGTGGGGATAGAAAGGGACTTTGAAGGGAGATGGGGCCTGTGGGAAGCACAGATTAAGGATAAGAGCAGCCCATGTGGGATGATTGTTAATTTGTCTCCTGTATCCTCAGGCCAGGGAATTCTAGGGATATTTTGGTTTCAGATAAATGTCTAAAATGAAAACTTTTAAGAGAAGGTCCTTCTTGTTGGAGTGAATGCTTTCAAGAAGGAGCATTTGAGATAAGGGCAGGGAATGAATCAAGATATCAAGGCCAAGAAGTGCCAGCCGTGTTTGGGAAATCTCAGTAGACACCTTAAGCAAAGACACAGAATTCCAGCCAACTTTACATTTTGAGTAAAGAACTGGAATTTTATTCATTAGATTGTAGGAGTAGCAAAATAAAATACTCCAATTAATAATATGAATATCCCTTTTCTCTCTCTATATATATGCATATGTGTGTGTGTGTGTATATTTATGTGTGTATTTTTGGTACTTGGGATTGAACCCAGGGGCACTTTACCACTGAGCTACATTCTCAGTCCTTTTTAAATTTTTTTTTTGAGAAAGGGTTTGCCTAAGTTGCTTAGGGCCTCGTTAAATTGCTGAGAGCTGGCCTCGAACTTGGAATTCTCCTGCCTCAGTCTCCCAACTCACTGAGATTGCAGGTGTGGGATACTGTGCCTGATTCCCCTCAATATAGTCTGACCTAGAGATTCAGGAAATGGGAGACTGAAGCTGGAGAAAGTGTTCTAGTTCTCACAAGCGTGATAATTACAGGTGAACTCATAGGAAGGAGGGAGGAAGAGATAAAGCTGGGATTCCTAAGATGGTCTATGGGCTGCCTGGGAATGCTTGTGAACTTCGGAAACGGAAACTGCACACATTTTTCCAATCAGGGTCTGGATCCTACAGGGGTAGAACATACTGGCAAAGAGAATATTAGCAGCCTCCCGCCCCCTCCGACCCTGTTTGCAGGCACATACTTCCATTGGGATCAGGAATCGAAGCAAAACCAGCCCTAAAAACCATTTCACTGACGGAGGCGGCAGCTCAGGGTCCTACCGACTCGCGGGACAGGACCTGGATGCCTGGAGCGGTGCATCGGGGAACGGACCCAGCAGAGGGCGCCACCTGGCTTCACGCGGAGCTGTAGAAAGGCGCGACTGCGGACGAGTCGGGGAGAGGCCGCCTTTGCGCTACTGCGCAGGCCCAGGATCGCGGACGCCCCGCCTCCGAGACGCCCCGCCTACGTGACGCCCCGCCCCGGCGCGGGGCAGGACGGGAAGGCCAAGATGGACGCGTCCATTTGAACGTCTTGCACGCCTGCCTGACGTTAGCAGTCTGCTGCTGCCGTTGCCCGTTCTCCCTCCGGAACAGGGGAGGGAGAGGGGATGAGAAGCTGCGGCGGCCGCGGAATCATCCCTACCGGCCCGCCGCTGCCCTCGGGCTCCTCGGCCCCCGCGCCTCCGGGGAGGGGCCGGCTCGCCGCGCCTGACGCGTCCCGAGTGACACAGGTGCGGGCCGCGCCGCCGCTGGCGGGTGGGTCGCCTGACACGCGCCCTGGCCCCGAGGGGACTCGCGCGGGGACCGGAGGGCCAGGCCCCGGGGCGGGCCCTGAGCGCGCGGGGCCGAGGGCTCCCCGCCCCAGGGCCGCGCTTTCCGGGGCGCGCCTCGGTTCGCCGAGCCGGATGCGGCGTCCCGGGTGCGGCCCGGGCCTCGAGACTGGCGCTCGGAGCCGGCGTGCCGAGCTCAGGCGCTCACCCTGCGGCTTTCAGCACCCCTGCAAGGGCTGGGGAAGCTCCGCCGTTTCATGGAGACTCAGCTCCTGGTCCCTTCCTGTGTGTTTGGGTCTTCCCCTTTTGGCACGGTAGTTTTTGCTCTAGTCCAAAGTGCTGACGGTTTGGCTGACAACATTCCAGCTTAGTACTTCTACTGTAGCTGTTTATCTTGCCTGTGACACGTTTGTAAAGTAAGTTTGGGTTACGATAAAAATATTCAATGTTGCCTTGATCAGTACAAAAAGATACTATGCTGTGAAAATAATGCTAATACTGATAACTGCAGTTTTCTCTCAGGTTCTAAGAGAATACATCAGAAAATTGCACAGCTAAAGTTGAGTAAAGTCGCAAGTCCTTTAATGTTGGTTTTCTTGTTGAGAATATAGAAAGGCCAGCTGAAGTTTGAATTTCTTGTAAGTTTTATAAGGTGCTTTTTAGGTTCTGTCCCACAGTCTAGTATTCTCAATACTGATTTTCTAGCAGGTGGAGCAAAGAACTTGTGCCATATTTCATGTCATAATCATCTCAGGCATAGCATTTTATTCATAGTGAAATAACTTTGTGGCTCTAGAGGAGCTGTATGGAAATTGTAGAGGCTTGAGGTGTTTATGCAGTAAAGCAAATTAATGCCAAATAGACGTTAGGTGAGAAATTAAGTCAAATTCAATTAAACCCTGTTCATCTCGAGTGCTGTTTCAAACATGCCAAGGGCTGTCTATAGTGCTGACATCAAATATTTTGAGTTCTGCAGTTGAGGGTTGCACAGCTTAAATGTTATGCCATGAAACCCATTTTTGTTGTGGGTGTTGTCTCGGGGACAGGCACCAGTACTATAAAATGTGTATTATACAATGTCAGTATTTTACCCACAGTCACTTACTATATGTAGAAGTGATATTGGCATGTTTTCACCACAACTTCTCCATGTCTTTGTAGAAATAAACTGGTTTTGATTCTTGAAGCTGACTAGATGTGTTTGAATCTGTACAGAAATAATGTTGATATTTGGAACCCATGTCGAACTTCTATGAAGAAAGGGCAACAATGATTGCAGCCGGAGATTTGCAGGAATTTGTTCCTTTTGGTCGAGACCACTGCAAGCACCACCCTAATGCTTTGAACCTTCAGCTTCGCCAGCTGCAGCCGGCCTCTGAACTATGGTCTTCTGATGGTGCTGCTGGCCTGGTGGGATCGCTTCAGGAGGTTACAATCCACGAGAAACACAAGGTGCCATGAAGATTCTCGTTGTATTTTTGAAATGTTGAGTAATATAATCTTGAAATTTAAAGCTACCCAGATACAACTGAGAAAAGAGTAAGCTGCTACTTCTAGGGTAAATGCTAAGGTTTGGAAATTTCAGTCAATGCTAAAATAATGATGTATTATATGATAGTGTCTTTTTTTTTTTTTTTTTGGGTACCAGGGATTGAACTCAGGGGCACTCGACCACTGACCCACATCCCCAGCCCTACTTTGGGTTTTATGTAGAGACAAGGTCTCAGTTGCTTAGTGCCTCGCTGTTGCTGAGGCTGGCTTTGAACTCGCTATTCTCCTGTCTCAGCCTCCCAAAGTGCTGGGATTATAGGCGTGAGCCACCACGTCTTGCCATGATAGTGTCTTAACTGCTTGTTTAGATATACTGTATACCTTGGGATTTTATACTGAGAGTCATTATTATGATTATGGTTCTTTTTAAGTGTTTCTCTTAATATGTGGGGACCAGATTTCATGTTTTTTGATGATGAAATGGTAGACATTAGAAATGGTCTCTGCTGTAAATCACTTACACATTTCTTTTTTTGGGGAGTACCGGGGCTTGAACTCAGGGGTACTCGACCACTGAGCCGCATCCCCAGCCCTATTTTGTGTTTTGTTTTATTTTGTGTTTCAAGGTCTCACTGAATTGCTTAGCAACTCACTGTTGCTGAAGCTGGCTTTAAACTCGTGATTCTCTTGCCTCAGCCTCCCAGAGTGCTGGGATTACAGGTGTGTGCCATTGCACCTGGCTCTCACATATTTCTGAGGAGATGAGAATGTTATATAAGAAAGTATTATAATCCCAGCTACTCAAGAGGCTGAGGCAGGAATATTTTGAGTTCTAGAGCAGCTTGGGTAACTTAGCAAGATCTTGTCTCAAGAAAGCAGAGGGTAGGGTAGTATTTTAAAAAAATTTTTTTTTTTTTTTTTTTGGTACCGGCGATTGAACTCATGGGCACTCGACCCCTGAGCCACATCCCCAGCCCTATTTTGTGTTTTTATGTAGAGACAGGGTCTCACTGAGTTGCTTAGTGCCTCGCCATTGCTGAGGCTGGCTTTGAACTCGCGATTCTCCTGTCTCAGACTCCCTAAGTGCTGGGATTACAAGCGTGAGCCACCGCGCCCGGCTTAATCAACTTTTTTTTTTTTTTTTTTGGTGGTGCTGGGGAGTGAACCCAAGGCCTTATGCATGCGAGGCAAGCACTCTACCAACTGAGCTATCTCCTCAGCCCTAAAAAAATTTTTGCAGTACTGAGGTTGAACCCAGGGGTACTTTACAACTGAGCTACATTCCCAAGCCCTTCTTGTATGTTATTTTGAGATAGGGTGTGGCTGAATAGCCGAGGCTGACCTTGAACCTGTGGTGCTCCTGCTTCAGTGTCCCAAGTCCCTGGGATTATAGGCACCCTTTCTCTCTTCTACTTATTTATGGCTTCTACTTATTTATTTATGGACAAGAGAGGGAAGATGAATGTATGTAGCTATGGAGCAGGAAGTCGGCACTATGTGTCAACTCCCCAGTGATGCTCTGTGCACCTCACTTCCCCTCTCCACTCCTGTGATTTGTCTATTTAGCCTCCCAAGAGTATGATTTCATTTTTTTTTTTTTGGTACCGGGGATGGAACTCAGGGGCATTCGACCACAGAGCCACATCCCCAGCCCTATTCTGTGTTTTATGTAGAGACAGGGTCTCACTGAGTTGCTCAGCGCCTCGCTGTTGCTGAGGCTGCCTTTGAACTCATGATTCTCTTGCCTCAGCCTCCCAAAGTGCTGGGATTACAGGCTTGCGCCACCAAGCCTGGCTGATTTCATTTTTTTCATCTGTAGGTAAACTATAGTTTTTGCTTGTTTACTTTTTGGTAGAGTAATACAGAGGTATGATGTAAAACATATAGTATAGACAGTTCTTGAGGGAATTTTTGTTTCTGAAAATCCTGTAAGGTATATACACCCCGTGTCCTCTACTCTGTTCATCAATGCACCAAACCTCCTAGAAGGTGGGCTGGTATTGAGTTTAATTCCATAGACAAACAAATCTTGCTCCAGGTTATTGAAAAAGCAAAAAAGCAAAAGAAGTGCTTGAGCATGTCTTTTTTTTTTTTTTTTTTAATTTTTTTTAGTTGTTGATGAACATAATGTCTTTATTTTATTGCTTTACATGTGGTGCTGAGGATCGAACCCAGGGCCTCACGCATGCGAAGCAAGCGCTCTACTGCTGAGCTACAATCCCAGCCCCATTGAGCATGTCTTATATGTGTTAATTTTTAAGGAAAGCTGGCAGTTAAGGAAAGGCGTCAGTGAAATTGGAGATGAAGTGGACTATGATGAGGAGCTCTATGTGGCGGGAAATATGGTGATTTGGAGTAAAGGAAGTAAAAGCCAGGCATTGGCTGTTTATAAAGCATTCACTGTCGACAGTCCTGTTCAGCAGGTGAGTTGATTTGAATTTCAACATGTTTTTTTAAATATTTTTTTGGTTGTCAATGGATCTTTATTTTATTTATTTATATGTGGTACTGAGAATCAAACCCATTGCGTCAGACATACTAGGCAAGTGCTCTACCACTGAGCCACAACCCCAGCCCCTGAATTTCAACGTTTGATTGAATATTTAATACAGTTGTTTTTTCAAAAAAGCTTTTGTTTCAAAATTTAACAGAAATGATGAAAATGGTATGAAGTTCCCGCCAGCTGTGTGTACATTTTCACATGTAATGAAGATAATGGCAGGAATGTAAAAACTTCACTTTATATATATATCATCACCTTTTTTTTTTAAATTTTTTTTTTTAGTTGCAGATGGACACGATATCTTAATTTTATTTATTTTTATGTGGTGCTGAGGATCGAACCCAGTGCCTCACGCATGCGAGGTAGGCGCTGTACCACTGAGCCACAGCCCCAGCCCTGTCATCACCTTTTTTAACACTATCCTTTGCCAGTGATAATGGTTCAGTACTCTTCTTCAGTACGTTGATTTGTTATTGTCAACAAAAATCTGTTAAGGATACAAAAATATTTTTAAACTCATTATTATAATTACAAGATAGGGAATAAATAAAAATTTTGGCATTTATAGTAATAGAAAAAGAAAAATGCAACAACAAATTTGCTACCATTGCAGTTGGCTTTTACATTTCACTCTTTTCTAATAAATTGGTGAATAAAGGGAAGGGATTAAGCACTTGCTGCATCTTTTCAGGAAGGCATGCAGTTCATCTTCATAGATGAAGGAAATTTCATATTTTGCAACTGAACTGCAAATTTCATGCAGTTCAGTTCATAGATGAAGGAAAATTCTTCCTTAGAGAAGAATGGCAGCTAGTAAATGTAGAAGAAATGATAGAATTAAAATATCACCGTTCTGTAACCTCCAGAGTAATAATTGGTTCAGCCAAGATTGTAGATGGTTGCTGACATTATTATGAAAGGGTAACACGTGGCACTGAGGTTGTTGCACTGTGGAGGCCTTGCTAAATGGGAGGGAAGAAATGTGCCTCTATTTGGGAGCTGTCTGTTGGTCCACCTTCGTCATTGCCGGAATGGAGCACGCTAACAGTGGGAGAGGGATGTCGTGTGCTCCAGAGCGAGGTACGTGGGGTCATCCACCAGGTGTTCTTTCCAGAAGTCTTTTTTTTTTTGGTACTGGAGATTGAACTCAGGGGCACTGGACCACTGAGCCACATCCCCAGCCCATTTTGTGTTTTATGTAGAGACAGGGTCTCACTGAGTTGCTTAGTGCCTCACCATTGCTGAGGCTGGCTTTGAATTCGTGATTCTCCTGTCTCAGCCTCCTTAAATGCTGGGATTACAGGCTTGCGCCACCATGCCCGGCTTTCCAGAAGTCTTTACCTGTGTTGTGTAGTTTATTTTAAGTAGTCAACCACCCCCTCAACCCCACAAGACACAAATGCATATACATAAACAAATAGAGAAAAATGTTAATGGTTGTTGGGTTAGGTGAAATAGATACTGATTGTATTATTTTAACTTTTTTTTTGGGGGGGTACTGAGGATTGAACTCACTAAGCCATATCCCCAGCGTTATTTTTGTATTTTATTTAGAGACAGGGTCTCACTGAGTTGCTTAGTGCCTTGCCATTGCTGAGGCTGGCTTTGAACTCGCGATTGTCCTATCTTAGCGTCCCAAAGTGCTGGGATTACAGGTGTGCGCCCCCACGCCCGGCTTTAACTTTTCTCTTTAAAAAGTTATGGAGGGCTAGGATTGTGACTCAGTGGTAGAGCACTTGCCTTGCATGTATGAGGCAGTGGGTTCGATCCTTAGCACCACATAAAAAGTAAAATAAAGATATCGTGTCCATCTACCACTAAAAAAATATTGAAAAAAATTTTAGAATAAAAATATTAGATGAAAAAAACTAATCCATGTATAGTAGCTGAATTAGAGGTTGGGCCATTGCCAGGAGGCTTTGGAAGCCTTGGCTGATGTGAAGTTCCTCATTTATAAATACTGAAATCTTTGTGCTTTGATACTGCTTTACCCGCTCCTTCCATTAATTATTCTTTTTTTAAAAATATTTATTTATTTTTTTAGTTGTAGGTGGACAGAATATCTTTATTTTATTTTTATGTGGTGCTGAGGATCGAACCCAGTGCCTCACGCATGCTAGGCGAGCACGCTACCACTGTGCCATAACCCCAGCCCCCTATTAATTATTCTTGATGAGCACTGGGCTCCATTTATGTGGAAGTGTAAACTGAATTATTCCATTGAGGGCAGATGTGAAAGCATCTGTCCAGCAATGTTAAGCCAGTGGGGTTTTTTTTGGTACCAGGGATTGAACTAAGCCAGTGATCTTTTTGAAAGATAAAGTTTCCTCCATGTAACTCACAAAGTATAAATGGGAAAAGTGAATTTTTCATGATATCCAAATAGTTTTTCTTTAGCTTATATATTCCCATCTTAATTTCTCCAAGGACCAGTGGCCTGTTCACTGGGTTCCATGGAGGAATAGTTATCTCCTACACCTGAAGTTTCTTTTTTACTAACATCACTTCTAAGTGTAATCATAGGATGTGGAATTTTATTCCCTTTGTTCTGGAAAACGTATTGTTAGTCTTCTTGCTAATGTGGAGAAAGATAATTTTATATTTGGTTAAGGAATATTACCAGGTATGTGTAACTCAGTTTCTGTTTGTTCATTCATTATTGTTGTATTGGTTTTTAGTGTTACAGGCATTGAGCTGGGTTCTGGGGCGACAAAGATGAATACAGTTTCTGCCTTTGAAAGGCTTGTAGCCTAGAAGGTGGGCTGATCAGCAAACAACTGAAGTGCTGTAGCTATTGGCTGTATAATAACTGTGCATCCACAGTGTGGTGAGAGTCCAAAGCATTCAGATCTGAAGGAGGGATTTTCAGAGAAAATGATATTTGGATTGGAAATTGGCAAAAGAAGGGCATTCTAGGCAAAAAAAAGTCTGCAAAAAGAATTGTGGAAAACATAATTTATGCTAAGTTCACAAGTACACACAAGGGTGTAGAGAGGCAGGTGGGTACTGGATGGATTTGGACTCGTATTAAATCAAGGAATTTTGGTGTTAAGCTGTATACAGAAGAGAGCTGATGGAGATTTTTAAATGGACTTTTAAAATGGACAAGGATTTTTAGACTAGTTTCGTAGTCTTAAGAAGAGATGAGTTTGGTGGCAATATGTAGAATTGACTGGAGAGTCGTGAGGCTCGTCGCTATTTTGTGGTAGTTCTGTTGAAAGAGATTGATGCCTTGAAGAAAGACAAGACAGGTGAGAAAGCTGAGGGAGTTAGAAGAAGGACTAGTGAGCTCTTAGAGATAAAGGATGAAAGAGATGTTAAAATGGGTAGTTTTAGAGGCGGAGAAGCTAAGGCTATTATAGGGGCGATACAGATTTTGGACATTTGATATTGAGGTGCAGTTCTGTTGCGTATTTTGTGAATTTTCATTTAATAAAAGTGCTATCAAAAACTCCTACAATTAAATAAAACCCAATTCAAAAATGGGCAAAAGGACTTAAATAGACTCTAAAGATGTACAAATGGCCAATAAGCACATCAAAATATGCTCAGCAGCAGTAGTTGTTAGGCAAGTAACAAATGACAAGTGTGAGGTACCACTTCACACACATCAGGTCGGCTGTCAGCAAAAATAATAAAGGACAGGTATTGTTGAGACTGAACAGAAATTGGCATCCTTGTGCTTTACTGTTGGGAATGTGAAACAGCTGCTGTGGAAAGCGGCTTCCAGTTTCTCTTTTCAAAAAGTTACACGCAGGGTCACCATACGATTCAGCAGTTCCACCTCTGGGTATCTGCACGAAAGAAAATGGGACTGCAGCCGATGCTTGGACACAAGTGTTGATAGCAGCATCCTTCACAGTGGCCAGAAGGCGGGCTTGACCCGTGCAGCCCACAGACAGAGGAGTGGATGGACAGAACGGGGCTTATGCAGTTGGGGGGACAGTCCTCAACCTTAGGAAGGAAAGAGATACTGATGCATGCCACCACGTGGATGAACCTTGAAAACATCACGCTCAGTGAAATAAACCAGACGCAAAAGGAAAACATTCGAAGGTTCCCTTGTATGAGGTGCCAGTCATAGGCAGATCCATAGGGAGAGTGGAACAGAAGGCTGGGTGAGTGTGGAAAGGAGAGTATTTGGTTTAATGAGCAGTTTCTGATTGGGATGTACATGATTTATGGAAACGTATGGTGGTGAGCTTGCGTAAATTGTGACTATTTTATGCCACTGAATTGTATGGCTAAAATGGTAAGTTTTATGTTGTGTATATTTTAGCGCAGTTAAAAAACATAAATATGCCCTTAAATAATTTCAGTAAGTGTTGAGCATACCAGTTAAAGTTTAATAGTTTTTCCTAGTTTGTGTTTTATACAGTGGCCCTTTAAGAAAGGAAGATGTGCTGGGTGTGGTGGTTGCATACCTGCAATCCCAGCTACTCAAGGGGCTGAGGCAGAATGATCACAAAGTTTGAGGACAGCCTGGACAACATAGTGAGATCCTATCTTAAAATAAAACAAATTAAAAAGGTCTGACTGGTAAAGTCCCAGGTGCAATTCCCAGCACCCCACCCCCCACCCAAAAAACAAAAACAAAAACAAAAAAGTCTTAGTTTTTCTAAATATTTTTTCTAATGTGAGTCTAGAGAGAGTCTAAGAATTAGTTGGTGAGTCTGGAGATTCTAAAATAGCTCAACAATTCTGAACTCTTCAGATGCCTTCAGCTTTCTATAGCATACAGGCTGAGCCATGATTTGAATTTTTGCTCTGAGGCTTCTGTCTAGTAGATTTTTTGATTTTTGCCTTCTCTCTCCATAAAATTATTATTATTTTTCTTTTTTTGGTACTGGAGATTGAACTCAGGGGCACTCGACCACTGAGCCACATCCCCAGCCCTATTTTGTGTTTTATGTAGAGACAGGGTCTCACTGAGTTGCTTAGTGCCTCGCCATTGCTGAGGCTGGCTTTGAACTCGCGATTCTCCTGTCTCAGCCTCCCAAAGTGCTGGGATTACAGGCTTGAGCCACCACACCTGGCTCGTAAAATTTAATTATAAACATGTTTTATCTTTCCTTTTAATACTTATCATTAGTCTAATTTTGTTTTTTCTTATGGTGTATGTCTTGAGCTGAAAAGGAAGGAAAGGTATTGGTAGGTATTGTCATTGTTATTTAGGTGCCATTGGTTAATATATTATTTAGTTACAATTTTCTTAGGTAAGCATTTTGTTTTGATTCTAGGCATTGTGGTGTGACTTCATTATATCACAGGATAAGTCTGAAAAAACATACAGTAAGTTTCTTTTTGAAATTTTATTTCTTATAATTCCAAATGTTTATCTAATTTTTTTCATTCAAAATTAGTAGCCACTAATGGCAATGGTTTAACCTGAGGTTTAACCTGAGCACTTTCATGTTGTGCATAAGAATGTTTGTGTCATTAGGTTGAACTCTTTAGCAAAACCCTGCAAATGTTGTATCCTTTCTTTTCAGGCAGACATGAAATAGAGAAATGCATTTGTATATTGCAGAGCTCATGTATTAACATGCATAGCATAGAAGGGAAGGACTATATAGCTTCCTTACCATTTCAGGTAAACTTGAATGTTTTCGTTTTATTTTTGTCTGTTGCCTTCAACACAACTTTATTTATTTATTTGTATGTGATGCTTAGGATTGAACCACATGTGCTAGGTAAGCACTCTATCACTGATTTGCAGTCCCAGCCCATTGAATGTTTTAGGTTTTTTTTTTTTTAAATATTTATTTTTTAGTTGTAGGTGGACAGAATATCTTTATTTTATTTTTATGTGGTGCTGAGAATTGAACCCAGTGCCTCACGTGTGCTAGGCAAGCACGCTACCACTGCGCCATAATCCCAGCCCCTGAATGTTTTAGTTTTTTGTGTGTTTTGTTGAACAGTCTTAAATTAACTGGTTTCAGAGATCTTTTATTTCTTATGCTTTGTAATCAAGAATGATATTTTTAGGCAAAATAAGTTTTACTAGCTTTAATGGCTTACCATTTTTCTGTCCTTTTCATAAGAAATAAGTTAATGAAGTGAATTATGAGGTTTTTGTCAGTTTAAATAATATTTAAGATATCATTTGAGCTGCGCATGTTGGTGCACGCCTATAATCCCACAACTCTGGAGGCTGAGGCAGGAGGATCGCAAATCTGAGGCCAGCCTCAGCAACTTAGCGAGGCCCTAAGCAACTTAGTGAGACCCTGTCTTAAAACAAAAAATGAAATGGAGCTGGGGATGTGGCTCAATGGTCAAGTACCCCTGGGTTCAATCCCTGATACCAGAAAGAAAGAAAGATATCATTTTGCTTCTGTTAAATAAGGTACATGAACAGGACTGGTCTTTTTCTGCTGCTCGTATTTTTAATGCCTACTGCTCTGGTTAAAATTTTATCATATTGGCATTTTGATACTAGCCACTGGCAGGGATTTCACATTGAATTCTTCCTTAGATTTGTTTTTATCTGAGAGTTGCTTATCAGAATTACATTTGTCAAAAAATTGCAGCTAGTGATCATGTTATTTTGTAAAGTTCTTATTGGAAGACAAGCCAATGTTCTGTCATGGTTCCTAAAAACATTTTTTGAAGAAAGAGTAGGTTCTCTTACTTGTGCCTTTCCCCACCCTTTTGCCTTACAGGTTGCAAATGTTTGGCCCACTAAATATGGATTGTTGTTTGAACGAAGCAGCTCATCACATGAGGTCCCTCCAGGTCCACCCAGGTATTCATTTGATTGAGTTTATACCTGGTTTTGAGGTAAAATTGTTAACCCAAAAGTTCTCTTAAGTCAATATTATACACTTAGCAGCTGCACTCACTTGGCACTTAATTATCTACAGCTCTGCCCATCCCCATAGTAAATTTGAACAATCAAATAGGTTAATAATGAGATTCAGTTCTTAGCTCTGCAATTTTTTTCTTGTGTTACTCTGGGCAATTATTAGAGCTTTCTAACCTTTAGTTTCCATATCTACTACAGAAATGCTGTCATTTACTGCTTGGATTTATGCACAGTGACACAGGGCCTAGTCCATACAAAGTGCCCGGGAATTGGTAGATGGTTGTTCGGTCTGTTTACTTTGTCTTTCTCTAAATTTTGTTCACTGAAGGGCAGAAACATATAGCACCTGCCATAGGGTGGGGCAAGAAGCAGACACTTGCAGAGTTTTAAGAAAATTGCTTAGAGATTTTAATTTCTTTCTGTTCTGATAGGAAAAAAAAAATAAAACAAAACCTTTTTTACCTTTTATTTTAAAGTTCTTAACAAATGTGAACTTTATTTGATGTAGTTTTATTTTTTTCCTCCTATGTACACTCATAAGCAGGTATAGATGCCTAAGTTTCTTTCTTGGCTGCTACAGACACATGGCCACCAAGAGAGCTCAGTGAGCAAAGACAGCTTTAAGCCTGTCACTCTCTGGGTTTTGCAGTGACTGCTGCCAGCAGACATTCCCTGGGCTGTGTACATTTCCTTTTCTGTACAGAACTACTATCAGAAGAGACATCATAGGAATGAAATAGAAGACACTGAAAACAGTACAGTTTAGGTTGCCTTTTAAGACAGTAGGTTTCTAGTTGCTTATGTAATCTGGAGGAGATGTTCCTTTACAAGGAAATTGCAAAATTTATGCACAAACATACTCTTCTTGTGTTGGTGATTGTGTATTTGTTCATTGCTAGAGAACCTTTACCTACTATGTTCAGCATGCTGCACCCACTAGATGAAATAACTCCACTTGTGTGTAAGTCTGGAAGTAAGTGTATTTTTATGTTCTTTTACATAAACTCTTTTTTGACTTCAGGTGAGGGAGGGAAATAAGCATGTTACAAGAGTAATTTTTTCATTATGAAGATATTTCATATTAATACAAACTTGAAGACCATGATATTAATTGTTCAGTAGTTATTTTATTAAATATAAGGCATATAAAATCAATGAACAGTACTGTTGTATTTATTAACCTATCTAGATTTGACTGTTCGTTAATAATTAGTAAGTTAACAAATGATACTTGCATGAACTGAAGAATGTAGGGCCTTACGTCAATACTGTGTAGATTTTAGTGTTTCACCTTCCCTGTTCATAACAACAGTTTAGTGGGGTTAGAACTTCAATATTTCCTATCGATATTTCTAGATGGCTTTCTTTAAGTTTTAAATTTGACCAAACATGGGGCTGGGACTGTGGCTCAGTGGTAGAGCGCTTTCCTTGCATGCGTGAGGCACTGGGTTCGATCCTCAGCACCACATAAAAATAAATAAAATGAAGATACTGTGTCCATCTACAACTAAAAAAATATTAAAAAACAATTGACCAAATGTAATAGATAATCATAAATAATGAAGACTTGAAGACTGAAAAAATATATTCTTTGACATTTTTATTTTTAGGACTTTATACCAAGTGTATATTCTGAAATACCACTAAGGCTTTTATATTCTGTTTTATAGATTGGCAAACTAGAGGCCATGGACTAAATCTGGTCTGCAGATTGTTTTCATACTACTTATAATATAAGAACGGTTTTTTAGTTTTTAAAAAATTTTTTGGTACTACTGATTGAACCCAGGGACACTACCACTGAACTACATTCCAGACTGTTTTTGTTTGTTATTTTGAGGTAGCATCTTGCTGAGTTACGTAGGGCTTTGCTAGGTTTCTGAAACTGATCTCAAACATGTGATCCTCCTGCCTCAGCCTCCCTGGTTCCTTGGGATTACAGGAGTACAACACCTCGCCAAGCTCACTTTTTACCTTTTTGAAGACAGCAATAAAAAAGATTTTACAATGCCTCAGCATGTGGACCCAAAAGCCTAAACTTTTTACTCTTTGACCTTTTATAGAAAAAGTCTGTTGCCTTTTTTATATTATACTGGAAACAGTTGCAGAGAACCTAAATAAACATGTTAGAGTCTCTAATTGAATGATATGTAGCCACTGTTGATCATGTTTTTGAATAATACGTAATGACCTTAGGAATTGCATGTTCAGGATGTGGGATATCATGAGTAGTAGGATTCAAACTGCAAGTACAGTATGGTTCTGATTTTATAAGAGCCTTGTACGGTAGGTTAGTGCAGTGGTGTGCGTCTGTACTCCCAGCTCCTTGGGAGGCTGAGGCAGGATGATCGTTTGAGCCCAGGAGCTTGGGGCCAGTGTGAGCAGTGTAGCAAAACTGCATTTCTTTTTTCTTTTTTTAATGTTTTTTTAGTTGTAGATAGACACAATACCTTTATTTTTATTTATTTCTGTGTGGTGCTGAGGATCGAACCCAGTGTCTCACACATGCAAGACGAGCACGCTACCACTGAGCCATGACCCCAGCCCAAGACCACATTTCTTAAAACAACAACAAAATCAAGAAGAAAAGCTCCCTAACATATTAATAGGATAGTGGTTTTATGAATGGCTTTATCATTTCTTTATAAAATAATTCATTTTTATAAATTATATATATATTTTAATATTTTAACTTAGAGTAAAGCATTTAAATGGAAGCTGTCAAATAAGGATATGGAAACCAATCCATGGAACTTGAGAAGTAACAGCTGAACTTAGTAGGAAAACACTCATTTTACATGTATAACCTGAAGGCAGCAACAGCAGGATACTGTTCAGCACTGTTTGATTAGTTATTATAGAGGACAGATATATACAGAAGAACAGAACCAGTAGGAAGTGAAACTATGCAAATAGTTGATTGCAATTTAGAAATAATTTATAGAAATAAGTTAGTTGTTAAAGGAGTCTGGGACTCTTCGTATCTGGCCGGTGAATTTGATGGTGAGTCAGAAATCCTCAGCATTTAGTTGTATATAGATAAAGCTGAAATTTGTAGCACTTTCATCTTTAATGTATTTTTAAGGAAGTTGATGCCCAATATAAGTTTATTAAAATTTCAGGGCTAATTACATAGTATTTAATGGCTTTTGTGCTTTAATTGGCTTGGGTTCTTCTGCCTTTAGGAATTTAAGAACTCAATTCACAATGATCAGTTTTATCACGCCCATTGTTCTACACTTGATTTCTTCTATTTTATTTTCATTTAATTTTACATTTTATTTTCGTGGTACCAGCCCTTTATTTGTTGTTTTGAAACAGTCTCGCTGGGTTTCTAGGCTGACCTCAAGCTTGTGACCCTCCAGTCTCAGTTTCCCCAGCCAGTAGCTGGGGTCACAGGTGTGCACCATTGTGCCCAGCTTACTTTTGTTTCTGTTTTATTTTTAAGGTCTCTTTGGTTCATCACGGGTGCAATATGTTGTAGATCATGCCATGAAAATTGTGTTCCTCAGCATCGACCCCTCCATTGTCATGACCTATGACGCTGTTCACAATGTGCATTCTGTGTGGACTCTACGGAGGGTCAAGCCAGAGGTAACGTCACTCCTCCTTCATAGGGAAGATGGATGACACTGAACTCCTTCACATGTTGGTGGATGGAACATTGGTGGAATAGATTGAACTGCTTAGGAAAAAAAGTTACGTCATTAGTAACTTACATGTACCCTGCATTCTCATGAGGAAGCTTCCTTTTTATTCTAATTATTGTCTCTTTTTTGCCCCTTTGTTTTGACTTAAGGAAGAGAACGTTGTTTTAAAGTTCTCTGAACAGGGCGGAACCCCACAGAACGTGGCCAATAGCAGTTCCCTCACAGCACATCTCAGAAGCCTCTCCAAAGGCGATTCCCCTGTGGCTTCACCTTTCCAGAATTACTCCTCCATTCACAGCCAGAGCCGTTCAGCCTCATCACCCAGTCTGCACTCCCGTTCACCTTCCATTTCCAACATGGCGGCCCTAAGGTGGGAGCGTCTGCTTGCTGAACACAAGGTCCCAGGCAACAGATACCTTCTTTTCTAGTTTTGGAGGATTTTAAATTTCTCTTGACAAGTCTTGGGTATTCTTTGGGGAAAAATAGCCACAGTCCTTGTGCTGCTTTTACTAAGTCCTCTGAGTCTACTGTGTCACTTTTCTTTGGTGAGTCTTGGTTACAAGCTATTTATGCTGTCATAGATTGTTTTGTTTCTACCACCATGTGGCAGCAGTTTAATGAATGTTAATTCTAAAAATATATTGGTGGTGTTCTTTGGTTTTAGTATATGTTAGTTCTTTTTTCTTTTGACTTTCATGTCTATACATCTGGTGATATAGATATGTGTGGGTATGTATATAGTTTTATTCACACATATACATACATATCTATCTTTTTGCTGATATATTTATCAGCAGTGATGATTCTGGGACATAGTTTTGTTGGTATGCATACATGTATATCTGACTATTGAGAACATAGTTTAGACCTTTTGAAAAATATAAATGATTCATTTTCTGAGGAAGAAATTGAATTTTTAGTTTTACAAGTATGTATTATTTTAACAAGAGTTTAGAATATAGACTAGCATGTTGACATGAACTCTTTAAATAGCTATTAAAAAACATTTTTCTTTTCTCACTGGGGTATGCTGTGAGTGCCCATCTGTGGAGGTTTGGGCATTGTTATTAGATGTGTACTACATGAGCCTGAGTCACAATTGTGATGCCCTGTTCTCTGTTTATTTGCAGCCGTGCTCACTCTCCTGCCTTAGGAGTGCACTCTTTTTCAGGGGTGCAAAGGTTCAACCTTTCAAGCCATAATCAGTCTCCAAAGAGACACAGTATTTCTCATTCTCCAAATAGTAATTCTAATGGCTCCTTTCTTGCACCAGAAACAGAGCCAATCGTTCCTGAACTCTGCATTGATCATTTGTGGACAGAACCAATTACTAATATAAGGTTTGGAATATGTAATTTTATATTCAAACAAAAGCATTGCTTAAAGTCTTAAAAAAAATTAAGCATCAGGGCTGGGGATGTAGCTCAGTGGTGGAGGGCTGGGCTAGTGTGTACAAGGTCCTGCCTTCAATTCCCAGCACCTGAAAAAGTAGGGAGAAGAACAGGTATTTTTCTTCAGGCTTCCTTTTTACATAGTCAGTTATTAACATGTAGATATTTGTGTTACGGCTACCTAAGTTTTAGTAGGGAATATTAATGATTAAAGTGATCACAAAAATGTTTTTGTCATTTGATTTTTTTTAACTTAGTAATAATGATTTCAGGTGTTTGACATTTTAGAGTGAAGTAGCTAATTTCAATAGATTAGGAAATTGGGGATTTTGTAGTATTTTCCTAAGTTTTACCCTCATATTCACTGAGTGTAAGCTCTAGTTTTTGAGAAACACAGTTCAGACCTCTGTTCTGTGTGACCTTTCTCCTTTTATGTTCTCTTTAATTATTCTTTTATTAATTTGGCCATATGTAAGTTACTATTCCTAAATAAAATAAACAAAACAAAAAAACATAAAAGGTTATTGTCTCTGTCCTTAAAAGAGACAGAGAACTGAGGGGTGGTGGCATAGGAGGGACTGATGCACAGGCTGGTAGGACTTTGGAAAGACGGATGGGCATTGCCTGGGCAGGTGAGCTCAGAACAGAAGTTCAGAAGTGAGTGTGCGGCATGCTCAGGAAGTCGCAGCTCCTCCCCCGGTGGTTTGTCCAGGGGAAGGGAAAGGGCTGAGAAAGAGAAGCTTGCAAGGGGGATTGCTCTCTAGGCCTGTTCTGTCTGATGAGAGCAGCAAGAAGTACTTGTATGCTGTGAGCCTGGGGGGGCTGTGACTTCTAAGTGGTGGCCGAGGCAAGAGAGGCACATGGCACTTTAAGGAGTTCGTAGAGGTGGGTTCTTGCGGGCCTGGCGTTGCAGTTACAGGGCTTTAACTCTGCAGTGTGCTGAGTAATTGTGTGTAGCACTTAGGCCTTTTCCTAAGCAGGGGGTCTTAAAGCCATTAGATTCTCACAGGGGTCTGTGACCTCCAAAAAACTAAAACCCAGAAGACAACTAGGGACTGAAGTCCTGGAACCTTAGGGTTTGGGGGGTGAAAAGAGACAAAGCTACTGCGACAAAGCAAGAGAGGTCAGATGGGGGCAGCAGGGAGCATCAGAGAACATAGAGGAAGCCCACTTCCGGAGGAAAGGGACGCCAGGATGGCCAGGTGCAGTGTCCCTGAGCATGGAGCTTAAAGTGCAGGGCCCTGGCGGGCAGTGAGTTCATGGGTGACCTTGCCTGGAGTATTTTAGGCTTAGAGAGAGGTGGCGGAGGCAGTGTAGAAAAAGTAAATGGGGCTGAGAAAGTGAACCCGGCATGGGCACTGCCTCGGGGAGTTTGGGATGAGGATACAGAGAGCTGGTGGGGATGTGAGAGGTCAAGGGGGTTTTTGGTTTCTCTGAACTATGTTAAAGAAAATTAGTCTTTATCAAGTTTTATCCCTAAATACCTGATGTTTATCTAAAAAGTAAGAACATTTTCTTACCTAACCATAATATCACTTTTACATCCAACTGAATTAACAAGTCCTTTTTATATCATCTGATATTCAGTCCATCACCCTTATCACCATTTTTTGTTCTTTTTTTGTTCTGGGGATCAAACTCTGGGTTTGTTACTACTACCGAGCTATGTCCCTGGCCCTTAGTGCATCTTTTTTTTTGTTTTTGTTTTTGGTACCAGAGATGAACCCAGGGGCACTTAACCACTGAGCAACATCAGCCCTTTTTTGTTATTTTTTGAGACAGGGTCTTGCTGAGTTGCTTAGAGCCTTGCTAAAGTTGCTGAGGCTGGCTTTGAACTCTGATCCTCCCACTTCAGTCTCCTGAGCTATTGGGATTTTAAGTGTGCGCCACTGTGCCCAGCCCATCCTTTCTTTTTTTGTTGGTAGTATTGGGGAATGAAACTCATGGTTGCGCTTCTCCTGATTTACAACCTTAGCCTTTTTTAATTTTATTTTTAAATTTGATACAGGACCTTAGTAAGTTGCCCAGGCTAACTTCAAACTTGCAATCCTCCTACCTCGGCCTCTTGAGTAATTGAGATTGCAGGTGTGTGCCACCACACCTAGCTCTTGGTCCATTTTCTTTATTGTAAGACTGTTAATGTGAGAGCCTAGGTCACTAGGACTATACTTAAAGCAGGGAAAGACTAGAAAGTACAGAGGGAGGAAAGAGTTGATGGTGTGAGGAACCTGCAAGGGCACAAATGGAGAGATTTGATTCTCCTTGGGAGAAAGAAGGTGTGAGGGTTGATCAGATACGTAGATGGTGAAGTTTAATTCACATGAGTGTTTTTGTGTCTTCAAGGTTATTGCTTGATCCAAGTAGTTTTTAGATTTCTTGCAGAATTTTTTTTCAAAGATTTTTAAGTTACTGAGGTAGATTTTTGTACTAATGCTGACAATTTATTAATGTGTCTGTTGTAGAGATAAAAATTCACAGGCCTCAAAGGTGTTCATTACATCTGACCTGTGTGGGCAGAAGTTCTTGTGCTTTTTAGTGGAGTCACAGCTACAGTTACGGTAAGTGCATGTGTTTTCCATTTTCCTGTGTAAGTACTTTCAGGCTTTTTCTTCCCTCACTCTGTTCTTTGTCCCTTTTTTTGTGGTTCTGGGGATTGAACTCAGGCAAGCACTATCTCTGAGCCACATCCCTAGCCCCTCCCTTTTTTCTTAAGTATTATTTATATATCATAAAATTAACATGTTTTAAGTATACAATTAAATGAATTTTAGCATATTCACAGTTATGCAACCATCACAATCTGTTTTTAAACATTTGTATCACCATATAAAGATTCCCTTAAAATAAAATAAAAAATAGAGATTAAAAAAACAATACATTTCCCTGGTACCTGTTTGTGGTCAATCCTACTTCTGTTCCAACTGTGGTGCACTCGCCCTGTGGGTGTTCTGCCTTTGTAATGTAGGCCAGTCTTCTTTGGACATTTTACGTGGTAGAATTACATAAGCATGTGTGGTGTTTTGTGCCCAGTTTTCTCACTTTGCACCACATCTTTTTGGATCCTCCGTGTTGCCACTTGTGTGGCCACTTGGTTCCTGTTGCCATTAGTAGTCTACTGTGCACATGTGCCACAGGCGGGTTATCTGTTCACCATGGATATTTGGTTTGTTTCCACTTTTGGCCACTGTGAATTATGACACTCTGAACCTTCTGTCTTTGTGAGGACATATGATTTCATCGTTCTTGGGTAGCTACCTAGGAGGAGAATTTTCAGGTTGAATGGTAAATTCTTGTTTAACTTTTTAAAAATTACTAAATTGATTTCAAAATAGGCTGCAGCATTTTACATTCCCGCCAGCAGCATATGAAGGCTCACGTCTCTTTTCCTGGACCACACTGGAGATTGTCAGTGTCTTTGCAGCCATTCTAGTGGATGGAATGTGGTTCAATTTGCATTTCCCTGTGCCTTCTGATGTTGTGTACCTTCTTGTGTGGTTATTAGCCACTCATTTACCTTAGATGAAATATCTTTTCAGATCTTTTGCCCATTTATTTACATTTGAATCTTGAAATAATTATTGATCCTAGAAAATTCCAAAATAGTAGAGAGGTCCTATGTACCCTGCACTTTTTTTGCCCAGAGGTGACATGTTACATAACTATAATACATGAAACTAACTAACCAGGAAACTAATACCAGTACAGAATACCAGAAACTAATACCAGTACACCCTTCTTTCAGACTTCATCAGTTTTACAGGTACTCCTTTGTGTATATATGTGTTTATGATTCCATGCAGTTTCCTCACAGGTGAGGTTTGTGTTAATGTTCCCATAGTTATAATAAAAAATGTCTTTATCACTGTAAAAATCCCCTTATGCTACCCTTGGTTGTTATACCACAGCCCTCCACCCCACATCCCATTCTCCACTTCACCACTAATAACTACAGGCTTGTTCTCCATGTATGATTTTGCCATTTGAGAATGTCAGGCAAATGGAATTATTAGAGTGTGTAACTTTTAAAGACTATCCTTCCATTCATATGATAGTCTTCAGACTCAGACAGGTTGTTGCATGTATCCATTTCCTTCTTTCTTTCTTTTTTTAAAAAATATTTAGGTGTGTTAAATTTCAAGAAAGTAATGACAGAACCCAGCTCATCTTCGGCTCTGTCACCAACATACATGCAAAGGATGCAGCACCAATAGAGGTAAAGGGAGGCACATTTCCAGAGTTGAAAATTATTTTGCTTCTTCAGATTTTTCAGCTGAAAATCTGTTAATTTGCTCAGAGTGGAAAATAAATTCGTCTTTTTTAGAAGATAGACACCGTGCTGGTCCTGGAAGGCAGTGGAAACTTGGTACTATACACAGGAGTGGTTCGGGTGAGTAATAGGCATACTTGATGCTTTTAGTAGGAGCGTCTCCACTATTTAAAATTTGTTATGTTCCTGCCTGCACAATTTGGCAGAAATTTTTGTTAAGTTGAAAGTGTAGGCTGGTCCTAATTTGGAGTGGTGGGGCTCACTGCCATCAGATGTGTTGGCACCATGAACCTGGCACAGATGAGGATCCTTAAAATGAGGATAGGCAGATTATTAACGAAAAAATAAAGTTAGTTAACTATAGTTTTGAAATTGGTGTCTGGGTCATTTGGTTACCAAAGTTTTGTAAAGTTCCATTATATTGAATGTGGTATATGTTGGCTACATTTTTCTGTTTTTTAGTATTTGTGAAATTTTTATGTAGATATACAGAAAATATATACAGGTTTATATATCTAATATAAAGAATCAATATATAGATATGCAAAATAAGATGCATTCTACACATTCAAATGATGGGCTTTCTACATACAGAGTTTGAAGGATGATGAAGTAAGCGTTCACGTACTGGGCAGGTTAAGAGGTGGAGCCCTCCACTGCCCACCTGAAGTCTTGTTTTTCTTGAGTCGGGGTCTCACCATTGCCTAGACTGGCCTCCAGCTTGCCCTCCTACCTCAGTGTCCCAGGTGCTGGGCTTGCCAGTGTTGTCATCTTTATCTTTATTCTGACGATGAACCCCTCCCACCCTCCACAGGCACAGTCCTGACCTTTGTGATAAATCACTCCTTTGTTTTTATTAGCAGTTTTGTAATTATGTTTGTATCACTAATGAATAGTTTGTTTAGTTTCCCTTGTTTTTGAATTTTTAAGTAAAGGAAGTCATACTGTCTGACTTGTTTATTTTGCTGACATGGTTAATAGGTCTGACTGTGCTATTCACTCACTCCTGGTTCTTTAGTGTTCCCTTGTGTCATTAGATTGAGATCTTCATGTTGTTCAGTGGTTAAGTGCCCCTGTGTTCAATCCCTGGTGCAAAAACCAAAAAACAATAAAAATCATATATATGTCTCCTGGTCTTTAGAGTGTGTGCATATTTAACTTGGCCTTGTGGTGTCAAATTGTTTTCCAAAGTATAGGTCGTACCACTTTTCAACCTCTCCTGCTCCCTCTTGCCTCCAGCAGCGTGTGACCTTAGTGCTTCTTTACATTCTTGCTAATCTGTGCGACTACTGTTAGTGAGGTTTTTTGGTTTTTTTTTTTTTGGTCCCAAATTAGTGCATCGTTAAAACCAAGTGAGGATGGAAGTCTAGGCTCCCCACTAGGCCTTTGCTGATGCAACTGGGTACAGGATTTCCATGGTCAGTTATTGCGTGAAAGTTTTCTGCCTTGTTAAACTGTTCCCTCCTGGTTCTTTTGTGAGAACCAAACCGCCCCCCCCCGCCCCACCTTTCGGTCAGTTCCCATTGGTGCTTCTGGGTTGTCAGCTTTTCTGATATTCAGACCTCGATGTGTGAGACAGAAGCAGCCCAGGAACTCATCGTCGGTCGTTTGCTGGGTCTTGAGGTCTCGAGCTCTTCTGCCTTCTCTCTGTCTTTCAGAATCTTATGTTTGTTTCATACACAACATTTAGGATTTTCAGCTGTGCTTAGCTGGAAGAAAAGTGAGATGTCTGTCCCATCTTGTTAGGGATGCTGAGATTTTGTTAGGTGTTGGATTGAATATTAGTTAAATTTGGGGGATGATTGATATCTTCATAATATTGTCATTTGAACTCAGGGCCATGCGCATGCTAGGCAAGTGCTCTCCTGCTGAGCTACAAACCCAGTCCCCATATTGTCTTGTTATTTTTTAAAGTATGCATTCAGTTCCATGCTTTTTCTCCTTTCTGTGTCTCCAGTGATGCAGGTGTTAGGCATTTTGGTATTGTCCACATTGGTCCCTAAGGTTCTTGTCTTGGGTCTGTTCCTCCTTGGGTGCTTCCTTGTTTGTGGGGAGAGGAGGGTAGCCCAGGCTCCTGCCCCACTACAGCTGCTGCGTGGGAGGGGAGGTGGAG
Organism: Xerus rutilus; assembly: GCA_028644305.1. Classification (NCBI taxonomy): domain Eukaryota; kingdom Metazoa; phylum Chordata; class Mammalia; order Rodentia; family Sciuridae; genus Xerus; species Xerus rutilus. The sequence continues at coordinate 3,343,584 of CM053411.1, forward strand.
AGGTGCTCCTCCTGGCAGGAAGGTCAGGGCTCTGCCACAGTCCTTGCTGTCCCTGCAGAGCTGGGATGTAGGCCTGGCCTGGCCCATAGCCTCTGTGCTGGGGGAGGGGTGCCTCCATGTCTTGGCAGAGGGATGAGAGGGCCCTGTCACCATCTCTAGGCCAGGCTTCTTGGCGAAGGGTTGGGGGAGCGCACACATCTTCTTCTGTAGTGTTTGCCTGGAGTAGGGCAGGTCTGGGGTTTCTGTGTTGCTTGGTCACACTTTTGCCAACACTTTGACTAGAAAAAACAAGGTTTCTTGAGGTCTGTTTGTGTGATCATGGGCGTGTCTGGGTCATGGCCCCTTGAAATCCAAGGCCTATTTTGTAAGGAGGGTTCAACAACAACAACAAAAACAACAAAACACTTCTGAGTCCATCTTCTTTTTTCCATTTTCAGAGTCTTCAGTTAATTGCTGTATGAGTTTTGAGCAGTGCTTGTTATTTGGTAGTCAGTGGAAGGAATAATGAGGCAAGTGCTTGTGCCATCATCTTGTGGACTGGGGGTTCCAGGAAGCTTTTTTAAAGACTTCTATATGTTCTGCTAGTTCTTATTGTCAATTTTGTTTTTTAAGGCTAAGGATTTTATCCTGGCAGCTTTGTTATTTTTTTAGCTTTTGAGTAAGATATTAATGTCTATATTGCTGAAATGTCACTTTACTTCTGAGCATCTCCTTTTGGTCTCATCAAGTTTTCCGCCTGTATGGACCTGAATGTTTGTGGCATTTTTCCTGAAAGCCCTATAAGTAGCTGCAGTGCTGAGTGGTTAGCATGGATTGTCTACTCCCTCCTTTAAGGCCAGTGAAGAGTTTTGTGTATGTGATGTTTTCTGGGGAAGAAGTGTTGTAGACTTAATGATGGAAAACAAATGGTGAGCTGGAGAGCTGTTAGAATTGCTTAGATTTCAGTCTTTAAGCCACACACAGTTTCTTTCTTTCTTTTTTTTTTTTTGGTACTGGAGATTGAACTCAGGGGCACTCAACCACTGAGCCACATCCCCAGCCCTATTTTGTGTTTTATGTAGAGACAGGGTCTCACTGAGTTACTTAGCGCCTTGCCATTGCTGAGGCTGACTTTGAACTTGCGATTCTCCTGTCTCAGCCTCCCTAAGTGCTGGGATTACAGGCTTGCGCCACTGCGCCCGGCTGCCACACACAGTTTCTTAGCCTCTGAGAGCAACTGTGTCCCTTCTCTCTGCTTTGAGACTTGCTAACAAGATTACTGCATGTAACCTCTGAAAGCTTCGGGTCTTTACCAACTGTAAGGTAGGAACAGGTGTACTACCACTACATGGGGTTTTGTTTTGAAGATATTAACATTTTCCCTGTTCCCTTTTTTTTTTTTTTTTTTTTTGGTATCAAGGAATTGAACTTGGGACACTTAACCACATCTCTAGCCTTTTTAATATTTTACTTAGAGATAGAGTCTTGCTAAATAGTTGAGGCTGGTTTTGAACTTGCAATCTTCCTGCCATAGCCTCCTGAGGCACTGGTATTGCAGGCGTGCGCCACCGCGCTTGGCTCCCTATTTCTTGAAAACAAACAAAAAATGGTCCTTAATGAAAAGGAATCAGACAAGAAATTAAGTCAAAGTGTTTGCAGTTGTTGAATGGAATTTGAAAAAAAAATCGTTAAAATATTGTTTTTCAGTTGTGTTTGGTGAGCATAAACTTTGACATATTAAAAGAAATTTGTGCTTAACTTGCTTTAACATTTTAAGGATATGATGCATTCACTAAAGCCAGTACTTTCCCCCACATCTTTGTTGCTCGAAGGTGGGAAAGGTTTTTATTCCTGGACTGCCAGCTCCTTCCTTGACGATGTCCAGCACCATGCCACGGCCCAGCACGCCCCTGGACAGCGCCAGTACTCCTAAGCCTCTTGGTAAACTGCTGGGGTCATTGGATGAGGTAAGAAGTGGGTCAGGTGTTAGCAAAACCAATTTTAGATCGTACTTACAGAATGTGTTTTTGAACATAAATTATAGAATTGCCATACGTTAACCTCTCGTGACGTGTGTGCTACTCTTTGAAGGTTCTAGAGAGATGAAAATGATACATTCTTTTCCAACTAGGCAACTCAGAATGTACTTGGATGGAGTAGATGTACTGTCTGCCTAAAAATTATGATTTAGGGTAGATTGCTATTATTATATTATTATTAGGATAGACTGTTTTGACCTTTGAGGAACAAAACGTCCCGTAGTAGACTCACTGAGGGGAAGAGCTTTGTCTCTGAGAGGCATGTTGGACTGGTAGGATAAATATGGAGTCTAAACAGAAAAGGCCTTTGGGAAGGGAGAAGTCACCCAGACACAGGCATGAAGGCAGCAGAGCGGAGAGCAGTGACAGTGCATGCTGACATCCCTGCCTCCCGCCCACCTAAGGACTCCATGGAGCTGTGGAGTGAACACTTCAAAGCTGAGTAGTCTGTGAGGTGAGGCAGGGCAGGAGGGATGGTGGTGATGGTGAACCTCTGCTCATTTTCCGTATGCAAGGCACTGTCGTGTGTTTTGTAAGTGTTAATGCATCGAAGCCCTCATAACAGCTTTGTTGACTGAGAAGTTGCTGGGTGGTCCTTGGGCCACCCAACTGGGCACACGGATACACAGAGGCCACTTGTCCAGTGCCATAAAGCTAAGTGGAAGAGCTGGGATTTATACTCTTTATTAACCTGTGCTTAAAGGTAGAAAAGATAAAAAGCTGGTTTTATTCTGAATGCAGTTGCCAGGGCCTTACAGGTTTGTGAGGAAGGAGTTGTGAGTGTCATCATCTGGTTTAGACAGGTTTCTTTTGGAATTGAAGGTAGGGAGACTACTTGGACTCTGAATGAGGTCTGCGTCCATGTGAGAGATGCAGAAAGGGTCTACCTAGAGTGGTATGAGACAAGAGGGGTCAGTCACATAAGAGACCTGGGGAGGTGTAAATGATAGCTTGTCACCAATTGGTTTTATGCTGCTGGACTGGGGAGAGGTGCTGTGGAACAAAGCTCAGAATTCCCCAAGCCACCTGGCAAGTATCTGTTCTTGTCAAGTTAGGAAAAGTAGTGTGTACTTGAGGAACATCTAAATGCAGATAGTTAGGGGCAGTTCGAAGGAAAGGTTAGTGCTGGCAGTTGTATTGGGTAATGTCTAGGGCCTGGTTTGGTTTTTAAATATGCTCATCATTGAGCTTTTTCTCTTTAAGCACATTTGCAGGACTTTGAGAAGGAAAGCTGGAGAAGTGTCACGGGGTTTTACATGATTTGGAAGTTTCTTTTATGATATAAAATGGTTTCCAGCTTTTTTTTTTTTTTTTTTTTTTTTTTTTTAAAAATATCTTTTTAGTTGTAGATGGACACAATGTCTTTATTTTATTGCTTTGTATATGGTGCTGAGGATCGAACCCAGGGCCTCACGCATGCGAGGCAAGCGCTCTACCGCTGAGCTACAATCCCAGCCCCGGTTTCCAGCTTTTTTTAGGAGTTCCACAAACCCAGGAAAGGCTAGTGTCCTTTGAGGTCACAGGAGACCAAGGTCTCCCACTCGCTGTGGGCCTTCCCACTTCTCTGGCAGATTGTAAACTAGGCCTGGGGCCAGATGCACAGTCTGCTGGAGCTGTGTTTTTCCTGTGACTGTTGGAATGAAAACTGGACCATAATAAACACATCTTAGGCATGATTGGCTCTCAGTGTTGGCCAGATGTTCACGTGGGGAAGTTCTAGATTCAAATTACAGAAATACAGAAAAGGGCTGTAGTCATAGCTGGAGACTGAAGATTAGGAGCATCTGTAGTTAGTATCAAAGAGCACTTAATGTTTTTGTTTACCTACCTGTAGCTAAAAAAAATGGCTCTTATACTTTCAAATAAATACTTGATTATAGGAGAAATACCACTAAATATGGGTCTCATTTGCCTGCTTTTTTTTTTTAATATTTTTTTTTTAGTTGTAGGTGGACAGAATATCTTTATCTTATTTTTATGTGGTGCTGAGGATCGAACCCAGTGCCTCCTGCGCGCTAGGCAAGCACGCTACCACTGCGCCATAACCTCAGCCCATTTGCCTGCTTTTTTATTGCTGTCCTTTCTCCCTGCATTCTTAGTTCCTCAAGTCACGTGTGCCCTTCCTGCCTCAAATGGCAGATGATGTGTCCAGCTCTCTGAGGAGCGCCGTGGGCTGCCCTTAGCTGTGGCCTCTCTTGCATCCTTAGCCTATGTGTGTGCTCCCCACCACCCAGATTGTAGATGCCCAGAGCAGGAAAAGCGGGATGAGTGTTGGCCTCTCCCTGTGGCCCTTGTCTCGCTTACATCCTCCCTGGCTTTCCAGAGCCATCCTCCATCAGAAGCTTCGCTGTTTATCTACCTTTTGCAGTTGTTCTGTGGGGTTTGTCTGCTGCATGGTACTGTATGGTAGGTGCAGTAGAATGGTTTAAAATCATTACACAAGGTCATCTGTTAGACTGTATGCAGAAAAGAAATAGTTAAGTTTCTTTTATTCTTAATTTTTCAAAAAGTACTTCATTGTTTTTTATTTATGACATTTTACAGGCTGTTCTATTATCCCCAGTTCCAGAACTGAGGGATTCTTCCAAACTTCATGATTCTCTCTATAATGAGGATTGTACCTTCCAGCAGCTTGGAACTTACATTCATTCTGTCAGAGATCCTGTCCATAACAGAGTAACTCTCGTAAGTATATCTTTAAAAGATTAGGTAGGTTTCCAAGAAATATGGCTGTCATTTCAGATTTGTTAGGATGTAGAATGTCTGAAAATGAGAACAAACATTTCTTATGATTTTTAGAATATTTTGCAATGTGCCATTTTTTTGCACCATTTTACTTTTAATTATAGATGTTTCTGCTTAAGTTTTCTGAAGTTCCTCTGTTGTTAAAATGTATCAAAGACAAAAGCATGTTCAGTAAGTTGAATTGCATATTGGCATGATTTTTGTCTTTTCATTATAAGTGAGTCACCATCTTAATTATGGTGATGCTTAGTATGTCTGAAAATTAGACACTTTATTAAACACTTTTGGAAATATTTTATAAATAAGCACATTTAGTTCAAGTGTGCATTTGTGTTTGAAAAATACTGTTTCTCTTTTACTTTTTTGATAGGTAGTCTTTTTTTTTAAAGGTGAGGTTTTTTTTTTTTTTAATATTTATTTTTTAGTTGTAGGTGGACACAATAGCTTTATCTTATTTTTATGTGGTGCTGAGGATCGAACCCAGTGCCTCCTGCAAGCTAGGCGAGCACGCTACCACTGCGCCATAACCCCAGCCCCTTGATAGGTAGTCTTGTGAAGCTCAAGTTATCTGTATGTTTTCTTGTTTGTTTCTGTTCTTTTCACTAGGAACTAAGCAATGGCTCCATGGTTAGGATCACTATTCCTGAAATTGCCACCTCTGAATTAGGTATGATTGAGTCAGACCTCACTCTTTATGTGTTCTCGGTTTGATTGATAAGATTTGAAGTAACTGCTGATTTACATCAGCAATGGAGATTTTAACACTTATGTTGCTGTTTTTGAAGCCACTGGTCAGGTTTTCATTTTGCAAAGAAGGTGTAGACAACTGGGGGCGCTTAGGCTGGAGAGCAGGTAAAGGACATGCTCATTTTGTTTCTCTGAAGTTTTTTTTTTTTTTTTTTTTGGAGATGGGGGGTCTCTGTGTTGCCCAGGCTGGTCTCGAGCTCCTGGGCTCAAGTAATCTTCCTGCTTCTCTCCTGAGTAGCTGGGACTACAGGCTAGTCCCCCCACTTCTCTGGGATTCTCATGCTGAGGAATTTCATGCAGTGAGATTTACAGTATTATAGGGACGTGCTTCTTGGAAGAAAATCTGAGGAAACAGGAAGCCTATACAACTAAAATATTTCTTGGTGTATTTTATGTTTTTAATCCTAAAGTAAATTTCTCAAGTTTAGATAAATTGTGAAATTAACATAATTACCTTGATTGGATAAAACCTAGTATTAAAGTCAAAATACAATCAGAAATATTGGAGTCTGCTTATTATTACTGAAATGCAATTTGGAAGATAATAGTAGAGAATATTTCCGAACATACAATACTAAACAAGATGTTAGAATTGAAGGAGTTAGCCAGAAAATATCAGAAAATAATGCCTATGTGATATAAAAGAAAGTTCATGCACGTGTTAATATCAGAATTTAGCTGCCAAAGCAAGATGTTGGCAGATTGTAGACTAGAATGACTTTTTTATTTTAGGAATTTGGTTTTTGTGGGTGTATTTATGGTATTCCAAATACCATTGGTATTCCAAATACCAGTATAAGCTACCAATAGCACTACCAATTTCTATCCCAGTATAGAGATTCTGTGCTTTTCTAAAGGGTACTTCGCCAGTAATTGCAAGATCAAGTACCTAAAATACTATGTTTAAACAAAATATATAAGAAACAAACAACAAGGTAGGAAACAAAATAGAATCTTGCCCCTTTACTGCCAAATAAAAGCCACATAGCTCATGTACTTATAATTTAGGTACTTATAAGAGTTCCTCAGACCCTCTGGCAGTATTTGGTTTACACTTCCTATGGATTAAACTGTGACATCCTTGGTTATTTGGTTTTGTAATGTATTTTGTTGTCAGAAATAAAAGTACAAAGCTTTGGTTAACAGGAAACCCATTTAGAACTTTTTGTAATGCTACTTAAGCATTGTATTTATGAGTGTGTATATTAAGTAAATATGTATCTACTAAAATATTTAAGCAATATTTTATACAAATGTGATTTTCATAGAGTAACGTTTAATTTATTGTCCAAGCTAGGGCATTTCTGAGTGAAAAGGGGAGCAATTATTGTTGGGGCAGTGGATGTCAATCAGTGCTATCCCCAGTGAGCTGGGCTGTTGCTCACTGTCCTTCCCGTTCAGAGATAATGACCCAGTGGCTGCCCTCAGACCTCCAGCAAGTCCTGTTTTGTTTCCTAGCTGGCTTAAGCTTCAGGTGATCGACTCGGTAGTGTGTGCATCCCATGGGCTCTTGAGTGACAGTTCTCTTTTCATAGTAATTGGCTTTCACATAATAGTAATTTAAAAACTTTATTATTGAAAGGGAGGAAGAAGTGCATACATACGAAGTGTATTAAAATTAATCTTTGTTTTAATAGTACAAACATGTGTGCACGCAATTAAGTTTATCCTGCCCAAAGAAATAGCAGTTCAGATGCTTGTCAAGTGGTACAGTGTCCACAGTGCACCAGGAGGACCCAGTTATCACTCCGAGTGGAATTTATTTGTGATTTGTCTCATGAACATGATGGGTTATAACACAGACCGCTTAGCATGGACCCGAAATGTAAGTAAATACAATTGTTTTCTTCATGAACTATTCTATTATCAGTGTAATGTTTGCATAATTGGCAGTATAACATTCAGAATATATAGCAGACAGATTTAAAAATAGGTGTACCTGGGCTGGGATTGTAGCTCAGCCGTAGAGCGCTTGCCTCGCATGCGTGAGGCCCTGGGTTCGATCCTCAGCACCACGTACAAACCAATAAAATAAAGACATTGTGTCCATCTACAACTAAAAAAAAAAAAAAAAATAGAAAAATTAAAAAATAAATAAATAAAAATAGGTGTACCTTACAAAATATTGGACTAATGCCAATGCTTATTGTGTTTATATTTTGTGAAGCATATGTCATTTAATACTTAATAACCTTTTACTAGTGATTGTGTTTACTGAGTCTTTATAATGTGTTAAAGCACAATTGATTATTTCTCATTTCATTTTTGTAAAATGACTGCTGGTCATGTTAGGATTAGTGGTAGTCTTGGTTCTGTTAATAAACCAGCTGAATCACAGAGAGATGACAGACTTGTGATTTGTTCAAAGCTGGAATTAGGTTGTGCTACTGACTCTTGCTTTAATGTTCTTTTTTGAAGGCAAGACCGTCTTTTGTACACTCACTTCTTGGTACATGAGGAGAAGGGTTGATTTCTGGGGGATTGGCAGTGCCTTGGCCTGAGTATTTACACCATTACGGGCATAAGGCTGGAGGCTTCACCTTTCCCTGGAATTGGCTCTCAGGCCCTTTGTAGGCCATTTGCAAATGCTGCAGTGTGGTACCTTTAGTATGGACCATTTGCTTCCACTTGAGATCACTGCCACCACGCCCTGCCTGGGTTGCTCTGAAGAAGTCACTCTAAAGCACACTTACCTTTGTCCAGGCCTCTTAGCTATGTCCAACTATACATTTTAGACTCAAGCTAGCAAACCCATTAAAAAATCACATGCTTATTGAGGAAAATGTGGAATATGGAAGAATTAAGAAGAAATTATATTTTGCTACTCAGAAATAGCCTTTCTAAACATTTTGATATTACCTGTTAGATTAAAATGCTATCAGCCAGGCATGGTGGCGCATGCCTGTAATTCCAGCACTTTGGGAGGTTCAGACAGGAGAATCACAAGTTCAAAGCCAGCCTCAGCAACGGCGAGGTGCTAAGCAACTCAGACCTTGTCTCTAAATAAAAAAAAACACAAAATAGGGCTGGGGATGTGGCTCAGTGGTCAAGTACCCCTGAGTTCAATCCCCAGTATCAAAAAAAACCAAAAATGCTATCAATGGAAATTTCCCACATCTTTAAAAATTGTTCACAAAAATCCCTTCATTTTATCATAACTAAGAGCAAATAATTGAGCATTGTTGAATCCTTTTTTTTATTATGAGTAATTTGTAAACATCGTTTTCTACATAAATCTGTAACCACACACCTAGTGATTTCTCAGGACATGAACCTTAAAAGAGGGACTACTTAAAAGAGAACGTCTGCTCAGTGTTCTTGCTGGTATTCTTTAGAAGCACCTGTTTTGCCTTGTTGCTTATTTATGGTGAGCCTTTGCCAGCTTCCTGAGAAATTTTATCTTATTTCTGTGTAAGTAGTTGTGAAGTTTGTTTCTCAAATTTGCGATCATAGCTGGGTACAGTGGCACACGCCTGTAATCCCTGTACTTTGGGAGGCTGAGACAGGAGAATCGTGAGTTCAAAGCCAGCCTCAGCAGTGGCGAGGCACTAAGCCACTCAGTGAGACCCTGTCTGTACATCAAACACAAACTAGGGCTGGGGATGTGGCTCAGTGGTCGGTCGAGTACCCCTGAGTTCATTCCCCAGTATCAAAAAAAAAAAAAAATTTGCGATCATTTGTAGTTCTTAGGTTCATGTCCTTTGCCTGTGTTTCAGTCTCTTCTCAGTCCAGCTGCCAAAGCAGTCCTGTCTGATCAGGTCACTGCTTAATCCTCCAGTGGCTTCCCTTCTCATTCAGAATAAAAGCCATAGGCTTACAAGTTGCCCTGTGACCCAGCCCTCTCTTACCTCTCTGGTCTCCTCCTTTCTTGTCTTTGCCGCATACGGCATACGTTGTCCCAGCCACACTGACCTCCCCCGCTGTTCTCTGAGCACCCCAAGCGTGTTCTCCCTCAGGCTCTTTGCACTTGCTGTTCCTGCTACAGAAGATGCCTCCTCAGAAGATGCTCACTCAGGTCTTTGTTCAGATGGCACCTCAGTGCAGCTGCACTGGCCGTTCTGTGTACAGGTGCACCCCTTCCATTTGCCTGGGAGCACCTAAATACACTGTATCTTTAACTTATTTGTCTTGTTTGTGTCTCTTCTCCCTTCGCTGGAGTATAAATTCTAGAAAGGCAGGGGTTTTTGTTTAGCTTTGCTCACTGCTCTCTACCCAGGGCCCGTGGTGGTGGCATGGCTGTATGCTCCGTGAACATTTGTTGAATTGATGTGCTAGATACTGTGGTTAGGGTTTGTGCTGGTGGTAGCATATGAAATAATTGCCCTTTGCAATTTTTTTGAAAAATATCTGACTGTGAAAATAGGAGCAGTTTTCTTTTTTTCTAAGCAATTGTGGTAAAGCTACCTACCTTATCCCCAGTATTCCATACTTTATTACATAAGAAAAGATTAGAAAGATAATTTCTACATTATGAATGAGTGCACTTCAGCTTTTTGTAGTTTTGAATGTGCTACCAATCTGTGAACATTGTTGACAAAGAAATATTTCTTAAAAAAATTTTCTAGTTGTTGATTGGCCTTTATTTATTCATTTATTTATATGTGGTGCTGAGGATCGAACCCAGTGCCTCCCACATGCGAGGCAAGCGCTCTACCACTGAGCCACAATCCCAGCCCAACAAAGAAATATATTTAATAGAGTGGTGCTCCAGTGTCTTGCAGAGAACTAGTTCTCCCCACATTTCTAGGTTGTGGGGAGGACTGAGCATCACTCCTTTTTGTGTAAAGAAGGTCATGGCTCTCTGACTGACTTATTGCATGATGGTCTAAAAATGGAAGAAGAAAATTGAAAATTGCTGCTGCTTTTTTTTTTTTTTTTTTTTTTTAAATAGAGTCTCAGTATGTGCCCAGGCTGGCCAGAACTCCTGGGCTTAAGTGGTCCTCCTGCCCCAGCCTCTTGAGTAGCTGGGACCACAGGTGCACACTTAGCAGTTCTTAAGGCCAAGTTGCTTTGATATTTATTTAAAGGACTGTATAGTTATACCCTTATTGTCTTTTGTCCTCAGAGTCAAAGCTCAGGATAAAAAGGTCCTCCTTGGCAAGTGGTTTTCATTTTGCTCTGTCCAGATTTCCCTTCCTGGTCCGTGATTTTGGCCTTCCTTGCGGTGGGTGTGCCTGGAGGTGCTTGCTGTGCTCAGGTGTCATGAGTCTGTCATCACACAAGTGGGACAGGAGAAGACATGGTGATGAGTGCCTGGGAGCCCAGGCACTGCACTTGGTGCTGCCGTGTGTGACTTGATCTCAGCTTCACCATGACTTAGGAGAAAGATAATTGTATCATAATTTTTCAGGTGGAAAAATGAGTTTTGATGGGTTTTGTCAGTTTTAATAATTAGCAGAACTGATTCTAAATCTTTGAAATTGTTAGTTGACTGATACATTTATGATTTTTGTTCTCTCTTTTGGGATTATTTTTCCAGTTTGACTTTGAAGGGTCACTTTCTCCAGTCATTGCACCCAAAAAAGCAAGGCCTTCTGAGACTGGGTCTGATGATGTAAGCATTATTATTTCTTTCTAATATAAATTAATTAATGAGTGATTATACTGGTTTCCCATTTCTGTGGTATTTCTGTCAATTTTTATTTCCAACATATTTTGTTTAATTTATTTTAATACTGAATAATAATTATTTGGAAGGGAAGATTTGTTAGGTCTCCTGTGGTCGTTTAATTACTTTTTCCTCATTCGCCATCTAAACATATGTATTGCGGCATGATTTCAGGGTGGACTTACAGATTCTTTATTGCCAGTGTTTTATTAGTCACCTAAAGTGACCATTTGCCTTTTTACGCAGTATTCCTCTAATTTAGGCTCCTAAATATGCCAGATTCTGTGGCATCTGGAAATGGCGTGGCTGTTTTGTAGTCGTTTCTCCTTTCTCAGTGTTGTAATTTTTTTTTTTTTTTTTTTTTTTTAAACTTTTTTTTTTTAGTTGTAGATGGACACAATGTCTTTATTTTTTATTGGTTTGTATGTGGTGCTGAGGATCGAACCCAGGGCCTCATGCATGCGAGGCAAGCGCTCTACCGCTGAGCTACAATCCCAGCCCCAGTGTTGTAATTTTTTAAAAGGATTTCCCATATTTCTAGATTTGACCTTATGTGAAAATGAAACTTGAACTGTTTTAAGTGCGTGTGGTTTTTTTTTTTTTCTTTTTTAATGATGACATTACAAGGAGCCATGATTGTATTAACAATATTCTTTTTATTCTTCTCAGGACTGGGAATATTTATTAAATTCAGACTACCACCAGAATGTTGAGTCTCATCTTTTGAACAGATCTTTATGTTTGAGTTCTTTGGAAGGTTCAAGGGTGAAGGATGAAGATTTTTCACAGAACCTCAGTCTGGATTCTTCTACCCTTCTCTTTCCTCATATACCTGCAATTTTTTTTGTTCTTCACCTTGTCTATGAGGAGCTTAAATTGAACACCCTAATGGGCGAAGGGATTTGTTCACTAGTGGAGCTTCTCGTTCAGTTGGCAAGGTAAGTACCGTTTGTGTGTTAGGAACTGCCCCGAGGTCCTTAGGTGACTTATCTTCCATGTTACCACAGAGGAACCTTGTACATTTCTGAAATCTGCCTTCTTAGGCAACTAGAGCGTTTCCTCTAAAACCATAGAATTGTGTGAAGATAGCAGTTGCGGAAGGGCCTGGGGACCACAGTGGGATTTTTAGTCTATGTCCCAAGATTAGCAGAAAATCACAAGAAAATTGGGATGACGTGTTCATCTTTTCATCTTTTAAAAATTTTTTTAAATTAAAAAGTTTTCTTTTGGTGGTATTGGGGATTGAACCCAGGACCTTGTGCAAGCAGCCTACCACTGAGCTACATTCCTAGCCCCAGCTTTTCATTTTGGTGAGATGATTGCACTGTGGTGGAAGTTATATAATAATATCTGCTGAAATTTTGTTGCGGGGGTGGGTACTGGGGATTGAACTTGGATGTGCTTAACCACTGAGCCACATCCCTAGCCCTTTTTGTGTTTTATTTAGAGACAGGGTCTCACTGAGTTGCTTAGGGCCTCCCTAAATTGCTGAGGATGGCTTTGAATTTGCAATCCTCCTCTCTCCCAGCCTCCCAAACTATCTATATTCACACAACGCCTTATAGTTAGCAAAATCTTGGTTCCATACAAAGTGTCAGAGTAGGTGTCCTCCCTGTCTCAGTGAGGAATCCAAGACACATACGTTACTTGTCAGTCATGGTCTCTTTGTGCGGGTTTAGCTTGCTGCAGCCCAGAGTCCTCCCTGGTTTTCAGGCACCCATAGTGGACCCAGGTGGCTCTTCTGGTAGATACCAGCAGGCTTTGTGGCACCTTGTGTTTGGCTCTGAATTCTGAAGGTCACACTGAGGTGAGGTTTGAACCCTTCAGACCCTTAGTGAGAGAGCAGGTTTTACATTTGATATTTCCACCTTAGCGTTAAAGAGTATAGCACATTTTCTGATTTCTGTGATCTTCCTTGAGAGCCTGAAATTCTTTTCTGAGACGTGGCAGTTTTAATTGCTGTCACTTTCACTTACAGCAAATCATTATTGTCATGAAAATTCTACTGTAATTAATTAATTCCTAAATCCCAGTAGGGCTGTCTGAAATCAGTGACCTTTGTAGTGTTTGACATAAGGTATTTTTTTCACATTTTCTTACTTAATTGTCAGAGCCTCGGAGTGTGTGAGCTGGTGTTTCCCCACTTTGTAGGAGGAAACACTGAAGTTCATGGAGATGATGTGGAGATCACACCGCTGTCACAGAGGGGCAGGAGCCTGTAGTGCTGTCCTGTAGTTTTGCCTCCCTGAAATGGGCCTAGCAAAAGGGGCTCATGTTGTATTGTGACTCTGGGTGCTTTAGAGCTTAGGAACACAGGAGAGACTCCAGATTTGATCATCTTCTGTGGCACAAGCACGTTTTTAAATTGGAAAGTCCCACTGATAAACCCTTGTGCGTCTGTGGGGAATGCTGCACCTTCTGTGTGTTCACTTACGTTTCAGGGACTTACAGCTGGGGCCCTACGTCGATCATTACTACAGAGACTATCCTACGCTGGTCAGAGCTACTGGACAGGTGTGCACGATTGACCAAGGTAAGCATTGGTGCCATAAAAGATGCTATAAACTATGTAGTGACATTTGCTTGTGTCTTTCTCAGTGAATGGCAGAGGATGTATTTCTTACACCAGCCCAGGGCCATGACTTCCACCAGGCAGATTTTAGTTTGTAGTATTCAGTCTGTGACTGGTCGGAAGTCATAACTTCTTCAGCATGTAGGGGAAACTTCACTCTCCCTACGATTCTGACTGGCGGAAACTTAGAGAGCATCTAGTGCCTTGGGATGCTCCAGCCTGGACCTGTGCTATCCTGCTAGTAGCCACCAGCCATGTTATTTGAATTTAATTTTTAAAAAAATGTAGTTTCAGTGCACTAGCCATACTTCAAATAGTTGTGTGGGGCTTGTGGCCACCATGTTGGACAGCGAGATGTAGGACATTTTCATCATCACTTTGAGCTAATGGGACTTAGCAGGGGCCCAGTTTTTAGAACAGAGGTAGATCCTTGATTTCTCCTTTAGGGAGGGTTAGGCCAAAAATTTGTGGTTAGACTTATTTTTATGTAGTATGGTAAGGTAGTCAGTTATTTACTGTGACAGAAAACATGAAGCATTTTGGAGAATGTGGAAAAATGTTACTGTTGCGAGGTGACATGTGCTGGCAATTGTCTTTCTTTTAGAGTAAAGTAGTGTTAATATGTTCTTGTATCTCTATAAATATTTATCTAATTTTCAAGGTCAAACAGGATTTATGCATCATCCATCATTTTTTACTTCGGAGCCACCGAGTATCTACCAGTGGGTGAGCTCTTGTCTGAAGGGCGAGGGAACGCCACCCTACCCGTACCTGCCTGGGATCTGTGAGCGCAGCAGGCTGGTGGTCTTGGTGCGTATCTAGAGTGCTGCCTGTGTTGCTGCATTGTTTCTTCTTCCTTTTAAACTGATTTAAAAAATTCCATGGTAGAATCAACCTTCTCTTTGTGTGTACAGCCCTGTGAATCTTAGCATGTAGCCACCACTGTCATTAGGAGTCAGAACATTTGCATCAGTCCCCAGATCTCCCCACAGTGTGGCTTTGTTTGGAGATGGATCTTGCTGTGTGGACTGTGAATGGACTGGCCATCCTGCTCACAGGCACACCCTCTCCCCGGCTTCCCTCACGGCTTCGAGGTCCTTCAGGTGTCACCACTGTCACCAGCTGTTGCACTGTCACCGTGGTTGCACTCCCTTGCTACGCGTAGCCTGTCGTGTGGCTGGGCCACAGTTTGCTCCTGAGGATTGTTGGGTGGTTCTAGTTAGCGATCCTGAATGCAGCTGCTGCGAGCCGCCACACAGCTGCTGGGTGGGTGTGACCTTCCCTTCAGGGTAGGTGCCTAGGAGCGGGACTGGGGGCATACAGTAGGGGTATGGTGGGGTTTTTTGGAAGAGGGAGGGGTTATCAATTTTATTTATTTTTTTCTTGTGGTTTTTTAAGAAACTCAACTATTTTCCAGAGTGGCTGTTCATTTCACATACCCACCAGCAACATTTAAGAGAATGTGTTTTTGAGTCTTGTCAGTATTTGGTACTCTGCATTTTTAGTTTTTCTCATTCTGATGGAGGTGTAGTGATGTCTCATTTTTTGTCTTGCCTTCCTCCAATGGATGTCATTATGTTTTTAATTCTGGATGTGAGATTTTTATCAGATACGCGGTCCCATCGTTCTCTTAATGCTTTATCATACGAAAGGTTTTAATTTTGTTGAAGTTATTTTACTGTTTTTTTTTTTTTTTTGCGGGAGAGGAGGAAAGATACTGCTTTTAGTATTACATGAAGATTTTCTTCTGTGTTTTCTCACGGAGGTTTTTCGGTTTCACATTTCATATTTAGATCTCTGCTCCCTTGTGTTAATTTTCTGTGAGGTGTGAAGTCTGGGTCAAGGTTTCATTGTCTTTTGGATATCCAGTTCTTTCACACCGTTGTTGCAAGGCAGGCTTTCTCCATTGCTTTTGCACTTTGCTCAAAAATTACTTGACCTTGTTCTGGGCTGCTTTTTCTAGTTCATTGATCTCTCTGACTGTCCGTACTGCCTTGATTATTGTAGCTTTGTGGGAAGCTTTGAAATTGGTTAAATTGTCACTGCTCCTTCTGTTACTCTTTTAAAAAATTGTCTTTACCATTTCAGTTATTTTTTTTAACTTTTGCATATTATTCTTATAATCACCTTATCTATAGTTACAAAAAAATTCTGTGGACACTTTTTTCAAGGAAACACATTTTTGTTTGTTTTTAAAACTTAGTTTATTTTGAATAGTTAATAAAAGTTGAACATCAAACCTTAATTTAGAACCAGAAGGCTCTGGCACAGGGTCCTTGGCGTGTGTTCCTGTTTCCTGAACCTGCAACAGCTTGCTGTGGGAGGGCCCTTGTGGACCTCTGCAGGGGGTCACCCCAGCTTAGAGGAGAGCCACCTGCTTTTGTTCCCTCTCCCAAAAGTTAGCAGACTGCAAATGTCCTGGCACCATGTCCTTTTCTTTCACCATCTTTCCTGCTTCGTGTTGAAAAGGGCTTCCCAAGCCCTCATGTAGACTGTGGTTTTTTTTTTTTTTTTTTTTTTTTTTTTAAATAATGATGGCTAAATATGCACATCATTTGAACTGTTTTCAAATGTACAGTTCAGTGGCGTTAAATATGTTCACATTGTTAAGTAATCATCAGCACTACCATACCCAGAACTTTTTTATCTTCCCTAATGTAAATTAGGTGACTATTATACAATAACTTCCCCTCACCCCTCGCCTCAGTCCCTGGTGACCACCTTTCTGTTTCTGCAAGTTTTTCTATTTTAGGTACCTCATGTTATTGGTATCACACAATATTCGTCCTTCTGTTTCTGGCTTATTTCAGTTAGTCTGCTATTTTCCAGGCTCATCTGTGTTCTAGCATGTATCAAAATTACATTCCTCTTTAGGCTGAATAGTATTCTGTTGTGTAGAGGTACCACAGTTGACGTTTTCTTCTGTTGAGGGACACTTGGGTAGCTTCTGCCTTTTGGCTATTCTGGCTAATGCTGCTCTGAACCATGGGTATGCACAGGCCTGTCTGAGTCTCTGCTTCCAGTTCCTTGGGTGTACACCTGGGAGTGGAGCTGTACACCTGGGAGCAGAGCTGCTGGGTCGTGAGAGTTGGATATTTAACTTCTTCAGAGCAGCTACACTTTCTGTATTCTCACCAGTAGTAGAAGGGGGGAGGTTCTAATTTCTTTACATGCTTGCCAATACATAATTCCTGTTTTTTAAAATTACAGCTATCCTAGTAGGTGTGAAATGGTGTCTCATTGTAGTTCTTTTTTTTTTTTTTGGTACCGGGGATTGAACTCAGGGGCACTTGACCACTGAGCCACATCCCCAGCCCTATTTTGTGTTTTATGTAGAGACAGGGTCTCACTGAGTTGCTTAGCGCCTCGCCGTTGCTGAGGCTGGCTTTGAACTCGCAATTCTCCTGTTTCAGCCTCCCTAAGTGCTGGGATTACAGGCTTGAGCCACCGCGCCTGGCTTGGTTTAGTTTTTTTAAAAACATTTTTATTAGTTGTTGATGGATTTTTATTTTATTTATTTATTTATATGTGGTGCTGAGAATCAAATCCAGTGCCTCACACATGCTAGGCAAGCGCTCTACCACTGAGCCACGACCCTAGCCCGGCTTTAGTTTTTTTAACTCAGTGTTTAGCTAATGAGATATTTGCGGCAACCTGTACCAGACCCTTCCAGCTTGCACCCCTTTATTATCAAGTCTCCATGTGTGGGAGTGGTGGAGTCTCCTTTACCATTTATTGAGATGAGGGAAGGGAAAGGAAGGAAATGGTCTAATTTTATCAGGGGCCTTTTTCTTCAAGGACTTTTATGTTTTATCATTTAATAAATCTGGTGATTTATCTCTACTTACTGTGATATTTTGAATAATGTGATCTCAGCTAAAAAAATAAAAAATACTTTTATTATAGGCTAAATATTTGATGCTTTTTACAGTGTTCATTTTTCCTTTTTTGTATCTATGTTCTATGTTCCTTTCCTCCTTAAAGCAAATATTGTTACAACTCATTGGGGTTTAGAGAAATAGTGTGGAGATTCTTGGTGACTAAATGTATTTTAGCCCAATAGTTAGTCCAAAATGAATTTGAGGTAATTAAATTTTTAAAAATCTGTGTGTAGTAATTCATTGACTTTCACTGTAGTATAAACTTTCTTTCTTTTTTCTTCTTTTTTTTTTGGTGAGCAGAGGCCTTAACATTTTAAATAATTAGCTTCCTCTAGAGGATCATCTTAGTTATTTGAATTGCTATCAAATTTATTTGGGTATTATTTGTAAGTAAATATAATGTCTTAATGTTAAAACAAAGCATAGATGAGATCCTTCTAGATGCTTGTTAAATATGACTTGGACACGGTTTATCTGTTCAGATGACTTGGAAAAGGTATTGGGGAGAATGTGGAGCACAGAACCCTTGGATGTTGCTGGTGGGACAGCAGAAATGGTGCAGCATTTTGGAAAACTGGCAGTTTCTTTTAAAGTTTAACACGTATATACCACAAGACAAAGCAGTCCTACTTTGGGGTATTTACCTCCGTACAGGAAATGAAAACACGTGCTTGCACAGAGACCTCAGTGTGGATGCTTAGAACAATTTTTCTCGTATTTGTCATAAACCAGAAACAGACCGTGTCCCTGGGTTTGCAGTAGTAAGCAGAGTTTGGCGTGTGTGTTTGATGGAATACTTCTCAGCAGTGAACAGGAGCAAAGCACTAACACTTGCAGTACCATGTTTGTATGCCACCTTGCAGAAGTGTGGGGCCCAGAGGACAGTGTGGACTCCGGTGCCATCTGCATTACGTGCTGGGGCAGACAGGACTGGTGCAAGGGAACAGCCGCGCAGTTTCCAGGGCGGGGTTAGTCGACAGGGAGGGGCAGGAGGAACATTCTGGTGTAGTGCAGGTGTTCCGTGTTGTGAGTGTGCTAGGGTGATGAGGTTGTGTGACATTTGTCCAAACTCATGGTGGTGCACACCTGAAATGGATGAATTTCCTATCTTGTGATTTTTCCTAATTATATTTCAATGATTTAAAAAATAACAGGTTCTTTTTTTCCTTATGCAGAGTGTTGCACTCTACATCCTTGGTGACGAGAGCTCTGTTTCTGAGGAGGCCTCGCGATATTTATCCAAAATAACTTTAGGTAAGTTGGTATACTGTCAGGCCTACAAACATAAATTTTTATAAATGTCAGTATTGGAATTGAAATAAAATGTCCATCAGCATTTGCTTTAGAGGCTGTCTTGCCTCTAGTACTGTTGTAGTTTACAATCCACAACTGATTTTTCAGGTACCAGGATTGCTGAAAATGTGGCAAATACTTTATTTTCAGTATCTCTAAAAAGAACTACATTAGCTTCCAGGAAGCCATCAAACTTAGTGCTGTGCATTTTATTATTTTTATGAGTGATTTGTTCGTGAATTCTCATTTCCAGGATGATTATCCAAATAAAATTTCATTTTGTTGCCTTTTAGCTCCCCAAAAGTCACAAGCGGAACAAGAAGAAAACAGGTCTTTTATTCTGTTTGAACTTTTGTGTTTAAAATTTTAAAAAATATCGTTTTACTGTTCTATTTAATAACTTTGTATTTTCTTCTCCTACAGATTTAGTTTCCGACACGCTACATCAGTTTCTAGCCTGGCTGAGAAGTTAGTTGTCTGGATGACCAGTGTAGGTGAGCACTCCTGTTTACCCCTGACTGGTCGTGCACCCCCAAACCAGCCAGCACTGGGAGGCAGGAGGGAGGGGCTCTGGCTTCAGGGCGGGTCTTGGATTGGGATTGCACTTCTCCAGGCCTGCTTCCTTTCCTGGCAGTTTCACCACCTCTGAGTCAAAATAACTGGGGGACCTGCTTTTTATCCCTCAGTGCTTCAAAGTGCCTTCATTATTCACTGCGGGCCGATTGAGGCTGTGTCTGTGGAAACTAGAGAACTTTAATCACTGTACGTTCAAACTTGAAGCCTTGTGATACTCAGATATCAGAAATAGGTACTTTTGGCGAAGTCTGAAATTAATCGTATAAACTACACAGAGGATGCTTTTGAAGGGTGAAGGCTAGAGGTTTTAGGCACCATGAAGACATTCAGCTGGAAAAGAAAGGGTTCTACATTTTCTGTTCCCCAAACCTGTGCCTCTAGGGTTTAAATTAACTAAAATACTAGAGAAGTGTTTTCAAAAATAATTGAAAAAACAAAATTAAAAAATGCTGATATGAATGTGTGATTAAAAATATGTGAGGGTGTCATGTAGAATTCTGTGTTAAAAAGTAGTGCTTTAGTGAATATTTCAAGATGTTTCTCAGTTCTTATCTGAAATATGTTCTAAATTAAATTTTTCAGTTTTTTTGGCAGTACTGGGAATTGGGCCCACCTTTCCTAGGGTTTTTTTTTTTGTATCACTTTGAAAATGAAAATAATTCTTACATTTACGTGTAGGATTGGCTGGGTTCTGTCTATGTCACCTAATGTTTAGTGAAAGTCTTATTCTCATATAAGGAAACAGTTTTCATTTCAATAATTGATCAACTTTCTAACCTGTGAATAATGCACAGCATTATAAAATATGGAAACTTGTGATGGGAAAATAAATTGCACTAGCCCGAGAATTCAGAAAGTTTTAAATATGAAGTATGTTATAAGAGAGTGTGTGAGTGTGTATGTTTAGTTTAGAGAATAACGGGAAAGCAAGTCTTGCTGTCCTCTTCACGCAGCCTTGATGGGGAACGTTATGGTGTATTGAGGGCCCTGCTCTGCTGCTGGCGGGCGCCCTCCGCCCACACTCCTCGCTACTCACCTACCTGTGTGTTAACCTTCCCCTGCTTTTCTTCATAGTCTGCATTTCTGTATGTTGCTTTGTGTGGTATGGTATTGAACCTTATGTAAATATGTAGATACATGTGTTTCTGTCTTGTTCCCTTCAGTCAGCGTTTTAAAGATTTAGCCACGTTAACTCCTGTAGCAGTGGCCGTAGTCATTCTGTGGGGACAGACAATGGAACTTGGCCCTTCCCCCATCCGTTTTTGCCATAATGAAACAGTGTTGCTGTTGAGTACTTTTACACTTGGGTGTCAGTGCACAAGTCCTCCAGGTTCTGTCTGGCTGTTGGTGGCCTAAAGGGGGGGGACCTCTCTCTGCTTCCTGGTTATACTGGTTGACACTGCGTGGGCTGTGGGTGAGAGTTCCTGGTGCTTGTGCGCTTTCTGGCACTTGGTATTGATTGACTCCAGTATGTGTCAGATGAAAGTGAAATTATATTTGCCAGTGGTTTTAACTTGCATTCCCTTGACCACTTATTAGGTGGAGTGTCTTTTCACACGTGTGTTGACCATTTATGTTTCTTCTACTGGGAAATGGCTTTGGTCCTTTGTGGTTTTCCTATTGGATTGTCTGTCTTTTTCAGGTTTTTTTTTTTTAAATACTTTTTTTTTTAGTTGTAGATGCACACAGTATCTTTATTTTTATGTGGTGCTGAGGATCGAACCCAGTGCCTCACACATTCAAGGCAAATACTACCACTGAGCTACAACCCCAGCCCTTGTTCAGGTTTTTAGGCATTCTCTTTGATACCTTTTGTAATAATCCCTAAAGTCAAGCCATTAGTATAGTAGTAAGATGAATGAAGTGAAGTTCTTTCCTTCTCCTCAGGATAGAAGTGTATTAATCAGAGGATAATTGGAAAGTGGCAGTTCTGAATCACCACTATCCTTTTTTCTCCCTTTTTTTCACCACAGGATTCACTCTAAGAGATTTGGAAACTCTTCCCTTTGGAGTTGCTCTTCCCATCAGAGACGCAATTTATCACTGTCGTGAGCAGCCTGCTTCAGACTGGCCAGAAGCTGTCTGTCTCTTGATTGGACGCCAGGATCTTTCCAAGCAGGCCTGCGAAGGAAACTTACCCAGAGGGAAATCTGTGAGTAGCAACATAGGACAGTCAGAGTTCAGTTTTAGCTTTCAAGAAAATCAAAGTAGAAATGTTTTTCATTTTTCTTTACATCTTTTTAAAAAAAATCAATTTATTTTTGTGTGGTGCTGAGGATCAAACCCGGTGCCTCACGTGTGCTAGGCGAGTGCTCCACCACTGAGCCGCACCCCAGCTTCTTTTTGCAAGTGTATTTGTCAGTTTGTCTTTTATATGCCAGGTGGGATTTGTTATCGACTACATCCTAGTGATTGTAAATTGAACCCTGGAGCAGGAGACTTTGTGACTGTCCTGTCTTGCCTGGGCCTTTTTACTTTAGTCAGGACAGGCACTGAGTCAGTGGGTGATTACCATGACTGTTTCCCTGTTTGTACACAAATTAGTAATTAGCCGCTTCATGATTATTGTACAGGAAAAGTGAGAACATATGTGTCCTGAACTTAGTTAATATATAACTGTAGTTTCTCATACTGTCTGATGTGTTGAATTTCTTGAATTCAACCTTTTAATAGGTATAAATATATCTTTTTAATTACATAAACTGAAGCCCAGGAAAAAGATTTTTTTTCTTTAATAGAGTTAAGATGTCTTAAGTTACCCCTCATGGAATATTGCCCTTCAGTCTTTATCTGCTTAAGAGTAGATACTAAGAAGCCTAGAAATGAAATATTTCTTCACATTCAATTATCTTTTATAATCAGCTTCTCTTAAAAATGAAACTTGTAGGTAGCTGTGATTGACCACCATTCATTGATTATGTAGATATACCTCGTAGAGAGGATTTTGAATGTTACTAACACAAAGAAATGATCAATGAAGTGATAGAAATGCCAACTACTCTTATTCTACAATGTGTATGCATATTGAGATGTTACATTAACTCCTCCACAGCATGTAGAATTATATATCAATTAATTTATAAGTTTGGTGGGGTGTAGCCCATGGCAGAGCACTATGAGCATGCAGGAGGCCCTAGGTTTGATCCCTAGCACCACAATAAATTAAGAAATGTCTGAAACTTCTAGAATTCCAGTTAACTTTTAAAAATAAATAGAACCTCATCAAGGAGGATTCAGGAATGAGTCGAGGTCTTTCTTGGTGACTTTTCTACTTTGTTCATGTCCCTGAGCAAATAATGGGGATTTGGCTTATCTCTTAATAGTTTTGAAATTGTCACATAGCAATCAGTACATCATAACTATTAATAAGTCACAGTAGGTCTTGGGTCCTTAATGGGTCTTCAGCACCTGTGTGAAAACTTACTCCGCACCCCAGAGTTGCCTCACTTGGACCTGTGCCAGAATGTTTCCTTGAGCATCCCATCTTCAGCAGGGTGCCTCACATCTCTTTAGATCTGTATCAAAATGACAGCTCTTAGTTGAAGTAGTGTTTGCCCTATTTGAAACAGAAAACCCATCTTGTTTCATTAACAATACGTTCTTTCCCTGACCGAAAAAATCTTCAGCATTTAGATTTCTTTTACGATAAGAGGGAGTATTTCAACACCATTAACAGTTACTTAAGTGTCATCCTACGTCACCTCACCCAAATTCAATCTGTTCAGTTATTTGAGGGTATGTTTTGTAACCAAGCCCGTCTAACTTCATTCAGTTCATTAGCTATCTGGGCTTGTATTTTCTGGGTAATTCACACTCCAACCATGGGATGTGTTCTGAGAGATGTTTCACTAGGCAGTTCTGTTCTAAAACACCATGGTACTTGCGGCCAATGCCATTCGGCAGCGTTTTCTTAAGGGATCACTGTCTGTGGCCTGTTGTGAAAGAGGTGTGCTTATGCAGGCCTTGACTATGGCTTCCTTGAAAATTAGATACCCTGGAGCAACCACAGTGAATTGTTATGAACTGAGAGTGATTATCTGCTCATATCAGTTATTTTTTTTCATGCTAACATTTAATCTTTTGCTAAAGGCTAATAAAGCTCTTCTTGGGAGCAAGTGAAGGAATCCCATGTGGAGTGCATCTGTGTTGTACTCAGACTGAGTTATTTGAACTGGAGAGATTAATTATGAGGACAGGGTGGCAGTCAGTCCCTTCCTTCTTTTTTTTTTTTTTTTTGGTACTGGGGATGGAACTCAGGGGCACTCGACCACTGAGCCACATCCCCAGCCCTATTTTGTGTTTTATGTAGAGACAGGGTCTCACTGAGTTGCTTAGTGCCTTGCCATTGCTGAGGCTGGCTTTGAACTCTCTATCCTCCTGTCTCAGCCTCCCAAAGTGCTGGGATTACAGGCATGTGCCACCACGCTGGGCACTTCTTAAAAAATTTTTAAATTTTTTTTTTTTACTTGTAGATGAACACAATTCCTTTCCCCCTTCCTTCCTCCCTTCCTACCTCTCTCTGTTCTCTTTCTCTCTCTCTCTTTTGCTGAGGATTGAACCCACAGCCCTCTTTTCAAGAAATTTTTATTTTTTAACTTCTAAGAGATTTTTTTTTGAAACATACTTAGAAAAAAAAGTGAAAATTGACCATAATCCATTCTGTTAGAAGCCCTGATCAGCAGACAGCATTCAATGTAATAGGAGTGTAGCGAGAGTGAGCGCACTCAGAGCCCACTGGAAATAGTTTCCTTTTTTTTTCTTCCACTATGAGTATTTTGTTTTATTTTTAATTTTCATCAAACACATGTACACACAATTTAAAAGTCAAATTATTCAAAAAGCTAGCAGTAACTAATTTGAATGTTTTCATCGCAGAGAAATGATAAAGGTTTATGGAGGTAGAGATATGTAAACAGATCCAAACATCACCTGGTTTTTTTTAATATGCATAATCTTTATGTTTTTATATGTCAGTTAAAATGAATTTAAATCAAAATAAATAATTCTGAACTTTGGCAAGAGAAAAAGTCAAATTGTGTTCAAAACCTTCTAATGAAAATGAAAGTTCCCTGCTGCATCACATCTTATCACATTCCTTGGAGACAGGTGCTCTCAATAAGACATAGTTTCCTTTTTAAAATGGTTAGGGTGTAGATTTTTATAGTTTATTTAGAATTTTTCTCTCAATGCATTCAGCCCCCTGTTGTCTTAAATTTAAATTTTAAAATTTCCCCTCAGTTCAGTAAAGGATGTTTCCAAGTAGGCACTACAGTACTTTTAAAAAATATTTGTTGGAGCTGGGCGCGCTGGTGGCTTCTGTAGTCCCACTTACTTGGGAGGCTGAGGTGGGAGGATCACTGAGCCTAAGAGGTGAAGGCCAGCCAGGGCAACGAGATGTGTAGGTTAGGGTCCCAGTGTACCCTGGAAGCCCCACAGTCCTGCTTTAGAAAACCTATTTATTCTGTGCTGATGTAGTCGTGGTGTATTAGCCTGTATGTCCTAATGTTCAGTAAGTGCCTGTCACTGCTTGTTAAATTATTATTATAATGAAGTCTGTTACCCAGGTGCTCTCATCAGATGTTCCTTCAGGAACAGAGACTGAGGAGGAGGATGATGGCATGAATGACATGAACCACGAGGTCATGTCTTTGGTATGGAGTGAAGACTTACGGGTGCAGGATGTGCGCAGGCTTCTCCAGAGTGCGCACCCCGTTCGTGTCAACGTGGTGCAGTACCCGGAGCTCAGCGACCACGAGTTCATCGAAGAGAAGGAAAACAGGTAAAGGAGCACGTTTGTTGTCTCCTGCTGAGTGTTTTGTTAAATCTGAGACTCTTTTCCCTTCAAGTTTCTAGCATTGGAAGCTCTAAAAAGATTTTAAAAGTCACGGTGAAGTTAAAACCTAACATGCATTTTAAATTTACCTCAGTAAAGTGTACATGCTTTCAAAATACCTGTGGCATTTGAGGGCGTAGTTAGACCCCCTCCTCTTGAAATATAGCAGTGTGCTGTTGAGAAAACGCGACTCTAAAACCATTTTGTTCGTAGTTACCTTCAGAATTATCAACAGAGCAAAACACTGCACTCATTCTTCTGTGTCTTAATCAGGAATAGAATTTGAGTGTTTTTCTTTTAAACTTAAATCATGGTTTTTCTTTTAATGTGACAGCTAATACTCTGCAGCTGTTTAGACACACTAACATGTTGTAGCCCTTTACGAATTGTTAGGCTGAGTAGTAACCAGTCACACACCCGTGACCTTCCAGAGCCATTGCCTTTGGACACTTCAGCTTACATTTTTCAATTCTCTCTTATTCTTTTTTTTTCTTTTAAAATATTTTTTTAGTTATACATGGACACATTATCTTTATTTCTGTGTGGTGCTGAGGATTGAATCCAGGACCTCACATGTGCTAGGCAAGTGCTCTGCCACTGAACCACAACCTCAGCCCTCTCTTATTCTTGTATCTGCCTTGTCTCTCTTACCTGTCATTCCTCTGCCTCTGTTTTCTAGTTCTCCTTACTTTTTCTAAAGGTCCTGCTGGGGAGGGGGGGCACCTACACATAGCCACAGGCTGTGGAGGATCTGAGTAATCCATTTCCTAAGTAGCTAGGGACTAATCACTTCCAATGAACAGCCCAAAGGTTAGAGAAGTTGAGAGTAGAGCTAGGAGTTAGGAGCATGGGCCCCAGAGCCAGGCATGGCCACTATCTGCTGGGTGACTTTGGATAAGTTACCTAAGCGGGAGCTGCCTCCATTGCTTCTGCTGTAAATCTAGCACGCGTGCAGCATCTCTCCCTCCTAGGAGTGCCCCCTGCATCCATTGCATTGTTAACACAGCACTTAGAATCCTGCCTCGCGTACTGTGAAGCTCAGTCCAGTGGGCCAGTGTTACTAACAGTGCTTCAAACTTTTCAATATCTCTGAAATGAGAATATATGTTTTAGTTAATAGACATCAGTTCACTTGGCAGCATTTTTCTTCCTTAGTACTTTGTGAGATCTTGAAGCATTTAGTCAGTGGCATCTTCTATTCAGGAGGTACAGTGTTCTTGTTATTGCTGTTATAATTTTGTGACTTTTGCAAGGTTGAATTGGATTATATATAAGGTTTCCACTAAAAAATTCTATGGGATGCAGAGTCTTGGCCTTAAATTTCCCTGATCTCAAATTAATGTGGCTGTGTTCCCAAGGAATCTTAGAACAGTAAAATTTTCCTCTCCGTTGAGCTAGAAAAGCTGTTATATATGTGTATAATTAAGGGGAGAGAGTGCTTATGGATAGCTTCATCTGCAGAGAAAATGTTAGCCCATTTGTTAGCCTCTGAAAGGATATTTCTTTGTTTTCAAATACAACTTTGAAAAGCATTTCTTAGTTCTAAATGCCTACCTTCACAATTTGTTAATGTTTTGTCTTATTTTAAGGGCTTATATGGAAAGGAATTCCACATAGAAACAAGTTAGAGTGCCGTGCTAATTTTGTAGTAGAGTCCACAGCAGCGACCTTACCCCGAGTATGCCTGCTGTTGGTGGTATAGTGCTGTCCTGCCCAGCCCGTGGGCAGCGAAACATGGGTCTGCTTCCCCAGGAGACATGTAATCCATTCACCTCCTTCTGTCTGTTCACAAACCAGAGTGGTTGGAATACTGGCCCAAGGAAGGGAGGAGGATCCTGCATGTGCTGAAGGCAGCTAGCAAGCAGCACAGTGACAAGACCCAGGAAGTGCCTTAGTTTTCTCTGAAAAGATTAAACATCAGAGTAGAATTGTACATTTCTTTTTTCCAAACACTCAGGGAGTTGGCTTGGTTTATAGGCCACCTGGGTTTCATGCAAAGCAAATACAAAACAAAAGAAAGGAAATGTGCCTCCCCTTAGAGTCCCTAATGGGAACGGGAGTATTAAAATGAGAATAGTATTTGGGTGCGGGTTGGCCTTGCAGTGACTTTATCTTAAACATGGCCTTTGTGGAAGTGCCTGCCTGCTGGTGACATACTTGGCTTTAAAGTTTTTCACGTGTTGGTTTTTACTTTAATTATAGATTGCTTCAGTTGTGTCAGCGAACTATGGCCCTTCCAGTCGGGCGAGGAATGTTTACCTTATTTTCATACCATCCCGTTCCAACAGAGCCATTGCCTATTCCCAAGCTGAACCTGACTGGTATGTTACACTCGGAGGGTAAACACAAACGTGTTTCACTCTGTATTCCATGCCCTCTGTGTGTGTGTGTGCGCACGTGCATGCATGTGTACACCACACACAATATGCTATTTAAAATTTATTTTGCATAAATTTTTAGAAGTGTTTTAAAACCAGATTGCAAAGTGCTAATGAACTTGATAACTGCAGTAATTAGAATGTGTATGTTAAATATCCATTAATGACTTGAGCTAATACAGAATATTCGAAATATAAAAAGAATTCAGTATTTGTACATAATATAGATCAGAAACAAAGGAATCAAGAAACAAAATTCAGACTGAACATGGAGAATCACAAATATTTAATTTGTATTGCTTTTAAATATATTGACCATAAAATTAAGTTAATGCTTCTTTGTAGTTGAGTGCGTAACTCAAGTCTGTGAACAGATGCTTTTTATATAGCTTTCACAACTTGGCATTTTTTAACAATAGCATATGATTAGATATCTGTCTACACAAAGAGAGGGATTTGCACATACAAATGAGAGAGAGCAAGCAGATTTATAAAGTCCATCTCTTAAAATCTAATTTTTCCTTAATGTCCAGAGAAAAATATGAGATGGAGTGTTTGAAATTAACATGAGTATCATCAGTCACTTTTTGGGATTTGTTACTTATGTAGTTAAACCGTGATGTGAAGTCTCATTTTAATTTCTAATTAAGCTTCCTGCTGTTTGAAAGAGTTCAAAGCAGCGAGTATCCTTATCAGAGCTGTATAAAGTTAAATCAGTATCAGTTATTATCAACCCTGTGCATTTTAGCGAGACTAACAATGAGCCGTTAATATTTTTCCACCTGGCACTAAGGTTGACTCACATGTATGAAGTTTAAGTGCCCATAGAGCCTGATACCATTCCAGGTGTTATGGGGCTAATTTAAGGTTTCAAAAGCAATGAAAGCAATCTTATTCTCAAAGATCTAGGTTCAACAATTTCATGTTGTGAATCTTTATTCTTCCAATGTAAACTCCCCCTTGGCTGGCAGGGCGAGCTCCCCCTCGGAACACAACAGTGGACCTCAACAGTGGGAACATCGATGTGCCCCCCAACATGACAAGCTGGGCCAGCTTCCACAACGGCGTCGCTGCTGGCCTGAAGATAGCCCCGGCCTCCCAGATCGACTCTGCCTGGATCGTTTACAACAAGCCCAAGCACGCAGAGTTAGCCAATGAGTACGCCGGCTTCCTCATGGCGCTGGGTCTGAACGGGCACCTCACCAAGCTGGCCACTCTGAACATCCATGACTACTTGACCAAGGTGGGACCCGCGCCCCAGGGTGTGGCGCTGTGCCTCGCCTGCCCGCTGCGCCGGCCCCTGCTTGCTGTCCTGGCCCTTCCTTCGTGTCCTCCTAAGCCCACTCATCTCCAGCGGGCAGTGGAGTCTTTCTAAAGGGCAAACCAGGGTGTGTCGCTCCCTGTCAGAACCACCCCACCGCCTCCCACTGCCCTAAGCGGCTGCCGGGAGCCTGCCAGTGCTCCTGCTGCTCCAGCCGCACTTGCTGCTGCTCCTCAACTTGAGTGCCCCCCTTCCTGCCTCTTTTTTGGGTAATTTGTGCTCATCCTTCAAGTCTTCTTTATGTAATCTTCAGGGATTACTTTCCTAATAATCCTCTAGCTCCTCTGATCTTAAATGGGCTCCTTTGTCAATACTTGTTCACGATACTTGGGACTTCTTAATTTTTGTTCTTCTCCTGTTCTCTCTTTCTCTCCCTCCCTCCCTCCCTTTCGGCTTTTTTTGGTGCTGGGGATCACGCCCAGGCCTTGAACATGTCAGGCAAATGCCCCCATTGAGCCACACCTCAACCCTTTTATTACTCTTTTTTGTACCAGAGATTGAATACAGGGGCACTTCACCACTGAGCCACATCCCCAGCCCATTGTATATTTATTTGTTTATTTTTTATTTTGAGACAAGGTCTTGCTAAGTTGCTGGGCTGGCCTTGAACTTCCAATTCTCCTGCCTCAGACTCCCGAGTCGCTGGGATTACAGGTGTATGCCACCATGCCCAGCTTTAATGCCTTTTTTTTTTTTTAAGTCATAGATGGACACAATACTTCTATTTCATTTACCTGTTTTTATGTGGTGCCAAGGATTGAACCCAGTGCCCCATGTATGCTAGGCAAGTGCTCCACCACTGAGCCACAACTGCAGCCCCATAATTACTTTTTAATAATGGATTCATTTGTGTAGTTTTAGTTGAACACTTTTTTTTTTTTGGTACTGGGGATTGAACTCAGGGGCACTCGACCACTGAGCCACATCCCCAGCCCTGTTTTGTGTTTTATGTAGAGACAGGGTCTCAGTGAGTTGCTTAGTGCCTCGCCGTTGCTGAGGCTGGCTTTGAACTGGTGATCCTCCTGCCTCAGCCTCCCAGAGTGCTGGGATGACAGGCGTGTGCCCCCGCGCCCGGCTTGAACACTTTTTGCCCTATTGTGCACTGGCTTTAAGAGAGCAAGGTCCATGTCCGTTTAGTGTGCCACTATGTTCTCAGTGTCTGTCACGGCCTGTCTCGTGGAAATTCTTACTGGAAGTGGCAGGCAGTATTTCATTTAAAAATGCATATTTGTTTGGATAGTGAGTCTTAAGTTTCATTCTCTTTCCATCTTAGGGCCATGAGATGACCAGCATTGGACTGCTTCTGGGTGTTTCTGCTGCAAAACTGGGCACCATGGACATGTCAGTTACTCGGCTTCTCAGCATTCACATTCCTGCTCTCTTACCACCAACGTCCACGGAGCTCGATGTTCCTCACAACGTCCAAGTGGCTGCAGTGGTTGGCATTGGCCTCGTGTATCAAGGGACAGCTCACAGACATACTGCTGAGGTCCTCTTGGCTGAAATAGGTATGGGGTTGGTAGTGCCGAAATGTCATATGTA
Source organism: Xerus rutilus (assembly GCA_028644305.1). Lineage (NCBI taxonomy): Eukaryota > Metazoa > Chordata > Mammalia > Rodentia > Sciuridae > Xerus > Xerus rutilus. The sequence continues at coordinate 3,374,098 of CM053411.1, forward strand.
TACATGTCCCACTCCGCGTGAACCCAGGTGAAGTCGTAACAGAATTACAAAAATTAAGGAAAAACAGCCGGGTGCGGTGGCGTAAGCCTGTAATCCCAGCACTTAGGGAGGCTGAGACGGGAGAATCATGAGCTCAAGGCCAGCCTCAGCAACAGCGAGGCGCTAAGCAACTCAGTGAGACCCTGTCTCTACATAAAACACAAAATAGGGCTGGGGATGTGGCTCAGTGGTCGAGTGCCCCTGAGTTCAATCCCTGGTATCAAAAAAAAAAAAAAAATTAAGGAAAAACAATAGTAACTTTCTGAGCACAGAAGAACTAAAAAGCTACGAGTAATGTTTTCCAAGGCCAGTGTTACTGTGCAGATTATTAGATGGGGACTTATTTGGCGGTCCATTAACTGAGTTCCAATGTGAGGTACCTCTGATCTTAATCACATGTGAGCATGCGATTTTATCCACTGTCTTTTTCAGGCAGCGTCTGGCAGTGGCCCACTTAAGAGTTGATTGTTTTGGTCCCTCGTGTTGCATGTTTCTTCTGCTGGGCAGGAGCCCTTGCAGCGAAGGGGAAGGTGGAACCCGCGTACATCCTCCCATGTGCTTTAAATCCTCTCTAGAGTACCAGTGAGACCTAGTGCTATGTAAATGCCGTATAAGTGGGCATTGCACATATTACCTAGGGAATAATGACCGGAAAAGGCTATACATGATCGGGAACAGAGAGAACCAAATAATGGAAGCATGCTTCATTCCTGTGTCCATGCCTGCTGAGGTTCTAGACCAAAGTCAGCCATGCAGCCAGGTCTACTAGAGGCTGTTTCGGAGGATTAACATTGTAGGGCAGTGAAGATTGGGACTGATAATTGGATCTACTATAATATGATGAAAGAAATTATTCACAAAACTGAAATGTTCCTGTTACCAAAATATATAATCACTAAGTTGTTGATCTGAAAATTACTCAGGAGGTATACAACACTGGTTGTTCAAAACTTACTCATCTCCAAGGTAATTCAACTACTCTGGCTATTTTAGTAATAGCTGATAGTCACTGCATGGTCTCACTTCCACAACTTACCTCTCTCGTATGTAGAAGATTTGACTTATATGTGTAGACATTGCTATCAGAAAGCACATACCTATTCTGCCCTTTAAAAATAGATCACTGTCATAAATGGTTTTTAAAATTAATTTATATTGTGTAACATCTCCTTGAGTTGATGTCTTGTAAAATGCCTAATCATTTCTCTTTTTTTTTTGGTACTGGGGATTGAACTCAGGGGTACTTGACCACTGAGCCACATCCCCAGCCCTATTTTGTGTTTTATGTAGAGACAGGGTCTCACTGAGTTGCTTAGCACCTCGCCGTTGCTGAGGCTGGCTTTGAACTCTTGATTCTCCTGTCTCAGCCTCCCTAAGTGCTGGGATTACAGGCTTGAGCCACCGCG